>BLSH010339175.1:284198-295346 GCA_018402905.1 Glandirana rugosa | reverse complement strand
TAATAGAAAATCGCCGATTTCCTCCCAAAGACACTCAAATATCGTCTTCTGACAACATGGACCTACTGTCCGTGATCACTGTTCCAGGTTCAGGTATACCTATTTTTATCCAGGGACGTTCCCTCTCGGTCTCGATATCGGTCACTTCCAACCCCAATCTCAACTCGCCTGGGCCTGACATTTCAAACCCAGGCATGGCCTGAAATCGCGCAGGCACGGGGTTTGGGCCTGTAAACTTTTTTCAGGTCCAAGCCATAAGCCCATAAAAACCGCGGAAAAGATATCGACGACCCGTCGGTTAGTTGTTACTGGCCAATCACAGCCATGCCATTAGTAGGCATGGCTGTGATGGCTTCTTAGGGCAAACTAGTGAAAAGCTTGTTGATTGGCTGCCCAGCAGCTATAGAAAAGGCGCCAAAAATACCCGAATACCGAACCTGGACTTTTTTCAAATGTCCGGGTTTGGGGCACGGACGCGCTAAAGTCCGGTACGGACCCAAACTTTACAGTCCGGGTCCGCTCAACTCTAACCCCAACCTTCACTGGCTATAGCTCTGGCTCTCCCTTGCAGGGACCTATTTTTATCCATATGGACTTGGACCTTGTCACTAGTGCCTGTCATCCAGGTACAACAGTCTTCTGCTATAAACTCACAGAAACCCTCCTTTAGCCGCTAAAAGATAATCAAGTGCCATCTTTTCCTGTAATAGACTCTGTCGCTGTTCCTGTGAGATCTCCCTTATAGCTTCAACTGTTTCATTGAACATTCCATCCACAATGGATGAGAAATTGTTCAATTGTTTCCTAAGTTCAATCTCTGCCCTGTCCAAGCAGGAAACCATGCCCAGGCCTTGTTGGAGTTGGTGAACACTTCCCTTTTAGCTGTCCCTGCCATTTTTACCTTCTCTCGCGCCATCAGATCCTTACGATCGGCCACGACGTAAGATGCTGTGATGAGTTTCACCATGTTTGAACCTCTCGCATTAGGGGGAATTAACTTATAAGCTGTAAAACTGCATAAGAAGTAATAGGGGCCTGTTAGAGTCGCACAGGGGGAGTCACTCTAATGGTCCCGTGCATTGAGTAATAACAGGACAGTCTGGGGGATCGCTCCCTCAGTCTGTATGTCACACTCTTCCTTACAACAGATGTAATCTATTCTATTGGTGTTATCACAAAAAGGCCAGGGGTCTGATTCATGAGATTGACTGCTATATGTTTCTCACAAACTGTGGATCCTACAAATCTATTCCTCTTACCAAAACTTAAAGTTAAAGCACACTTGTGGGCCACCTAGTTGTTCCGATACCCATACTGGTATTGTGAGGGAGGGGCTAGAACCAGAGCTAATCTTGAAACTATAACTAATTTTATCCTCTAGAAATGTGTTGTTAAGTTAAAGTGGATGTACACCCACCACCATGTATTCTCCATTAATCACATTTTTCTAAAGAATTTAGGTTAAGTAGCGTCCCTAGTGACAACTTACCTTCCAGATGTCACCCCCTTTATCACACGGAGCCCCGCAAAACTCAGATTTCCATGGGCGGGTCGCATCTGCGGTGGCAGGTGGGCAGAGCCGTGATGTCACTAGGCTCCCGCCCACCGTTACCCTCCCCTTGTGCTGGCAGCGCATTCTGGGCAGAAGCAGAGCGCGCTCATGGCCCCCTGTGTATCCTGCATACAACATTGGCAGTCGGCTGCGGGGGAGGAGGATGGGGCAGAAGACACAGCGGGCTGGATGAGGACACGGAGGGGGGCTATAGAAGAAGGGGGGTGGAGGAGAACATGGAGGCTGGAAGAGGAGGAAGGCACGAGGGACAATCAGCAATGATCGGTGCAGGGAGGGGAGAACAGTTGCTCACACCAATCTCCCTGTATGGCTTTTCAGCAGACAGCCGCGAGAGGGAGAAAAGGAAGAATCGGCTCATTAAAAAGCCTTGCAGGGAGATCGGTGTGAGCAACTGTTCTCATCCAGCCCGCTGTGTCTTCCACCCCCCCTCCACCGCAGCCCACTGCCAATGTTGTATGTAGGATACACAGGGGGCCGTGAGCTCGCTCTGCTTCTGCCCAGAACGCGCTGTGTCCCCTGTGTGCGCTGCCAGCTTCTCTTCTCTCCTCTCCTGCGGGCTGGGGGGGTGTCAGGATGGCAAGCGGAGGGAGAGGGGTCGGTAAATAAGTCATTTACCGACCCCCTCCTTGTCTGAATGGTACATAGAAAGCATTCGTTACCGAGCGCTCCTATGTCCTGTGATAACTGAGCAGAGTGATCTGTGTGTCACTCTGCTTCAGTTTATGAATGGACGGCGGCCCCTGTCCATTCATCTTCAATGCAGAGAAAGGGACTGGGGAATCTGTGTCTTCAGTCCTTTTCTCTGTTCCAAAGGGGAGATGTTAGGGGTCTATTTAAACTTTAGACCCCCTGACATCTCACCTAAGCCCCCCAAGGGGGCAGATAGAAAAAAACAATAAAAATTGCAAAATTAAAAAAAGATTAAAAAAATAAAATTGTAGTAAAAATAAATAAATAAAAACTACTGACACCTCCCCCCACCCTAGCAACATGTTCCAGAGCCCCAAGTGCCCCCACCCCCCCAAAGAAGGATCGTAAAAAAGGAACAAATTGCATTGTTCTACTGACACCATCAACTGCCTTACTGACACCGTCCACTGCTCTACTGACACCATCAACTGCCCTACTGACACCATCTACTGCTCTACTGACACCATCAACTGCCCTACTGACACTGTCCACTGCCCTACTGACACCGTCCACTGCCCTACTGACACCGCCCACTGCTCTAATGACAACGTCCACTGCTGTACTGACACTACCCACTGCTCTACTAACACCATCCACCGCTCTACTGACACCATCAACTGCTCTACTGACACCATCCACTGCCCTACTGACACCATCCACTGCTTTACTGACACCATCAACTGCCCTACTGACACCGTCCACTGCCCTACTGACACCGTCCACTGCTCTACTGACATTGCCCACTGCTTTACTGACACTGCCCACTGCTCTACTGACACCATCCACTACTGTACTGACACCATCCACTGCTCTACTGACATCATCCACTGCTCTACTGACACCATCAACTGCCCTACTGACACCATCCACTGCTCTAATGACACCATCCACTACTCTACTGACACCATCCACTGCTCTACTGACACCATCAACTGGCCTACTGACACCGCCCACTGCTCTAATAACACCGTCCACTGCTCTACTGACACCATCCACTGCTCTACTGACACCATCAACTGCCCTACTGACACCGTCCACTGTCCTACTGGCACCGTTCACTGCTCTACTGACATCACCCACTGCTCTACTGACACCGTTTACTGCTCTACTGACCCATCCACTGCTCTACTGACACTGCCCACTGCTCTACTGACACCATCAACTGCCTTACTGACACCTTCCACTGCTCTACTGACACCGTCCACTGCTCTACGGACACCATCAACTGCCCTACTGACACCATCTACTGCTCTACTGACACCATCAACTGCCCTACTGACACCATCCACTGCCCTACTGACACCATCAACTGCTCTACTGACACCGTCCACTGTCCTACTGGCACCGTTCACTGCTCTACTGACATCACCCACTGCTCTACTGACACCGTTTACTGCTCTACTGACCCATCCACTGCTCTACTGACACTGCCCACTGCTCTACTGACACCATCAACTGCCTTACTGACACCTTCCACTGCTCTACTGACACCGTCCACTGCTCTACGGACACCATCAACTGCCCTACTGACACCATCTACTGCTCTACTGACACCATCAACTGCCCTACTGACACCATCCACTATCCTACTGACACCATCAACTGCTCACTGACACTGTCCACTGCCCTACTGACACCATCAACTGCTCTACTGACACCATCAACTGTTCTACTGACACCATCCATTGCCCTACTGACACCATCCACTTCTCTCCTGACACCGTCCTCTGCTCTACTGACAACATCCACTGCCCTACTGACACTGTCCACGGCCCTACTGACACTGTCCATGGCCCTACTGACACCGTCCACTGCCCTACTGATACCGCCCACTGCTCTACTGAAAGCGTACACTTCTCTACTGACAGGGTCCACTGCCCTACTGACACCATCCACTGCCCTACTGACACCGCCCACTGCCCTACTGAAGATAAGAAGCGATGTACAGGAGGAGTGTGGAGCGATACTCAGAAGTAAGGAAGTGATGTACAGGGGGAGTGTGGAGTGATACTCAGAAGATAGAATGCGATGTACAGGAGGAGTATAGAGCAAAACTCAAAAGATAGGAAGTGATGTACAAGAGGAGTGTGGACCGACACTCAGAGGATAGGATGCGATGTGCACGAGGAGTATGGAGCGATACTCAGAATATAGGAAGTGACGTACAGGAGGATTGTGGAGCGGTGCTCAGAAGATAGGAAGTGATGTACAGGAGGAGTATGGAGCAATGCTTAGAGGATAGGAAGTGACGTACAGGAGTGGGGAGTGACACTCAGAAGATAGGATGCAATGTACAGGAGGAGTATGGAGCGATACTCAGAAGATAGGAAATGATGTACAGGAGTGTGGAGCAACACTCAGAAGATAGGATGCGATGTGCAGGAGGAGTATGGAGCAATACTTAGAAGATAGGAAGTGATGTACAGGAGGATTGTGGAGCAATGCTCAGAAGATAGGAAGTGATGTACAGGAGGAGTATGGAGTGATGCTCAGAGGATAGGAAGTGATGTACAGGAGTGTGGAGCGACACTCAGAAGATAGGAAGTGACGTACAGGAGTGTGGAGCGACACTCAGAAGATAGGTTGCGATGTACAGGAGGAGTATGCAGCGATACTCAAAAGATAGGAAGTGACGTACAGGAGGAGTGTGTAGCGATACTCAGAAGATAGGATGTGACATACAGGCGGAGTATGGAGCGATACTCAGAAGATAGGAAGTGATGTACTGCAGGAGCGTGGAGCTATACTCAGAAGATAGGAAGTGATGTACAGGAGGAGTATGGAGCGATGCTCAGAAGATAGGATGTGATGTACAGGAGGAGTATGGAGCGATACTCAGAAGATAGGAAGTGACGTACAGGAGGAGTGTGGAGCAATACTCAGAACATATGAAGTGGTGGACAGGAGGAGTATGAAGCGATGCTCAAAAGATAGGAAGTGATGTGCAAAAGGAGTATGGAGCGATACTCAAAGGATAGGATGCGATGTATAGGAGGAGCATGGAGCGATACTCAGAAGAGATCCAATTGTACTTCTCGTGTAAAGGTGTCTAACCACTTCAATACAGTACACTTATACCCCCATCCTTCTCAGACCAATTTTCAGCATTCAGTGCTCTCACACTTTGAATGACAATTACACAGTCATGCAACACCCAAACAAAATTTTTATCATTTTTTCACACAAACAGAGCTTTCTTTTGGTGGTATTTAATCACCTCTGGGTTTTTTATTTTTTGCGACATAAGTGAAAAAAGATCGAAAATTTTGAAAAATAAAACACCTTTTTTAGTTTCTGTGATAACATTTTGCAAAAAAAGTAATTTTTTACTTTTTTTGTTCATTCATTTGGGCCAAAACCTATACTGCTACATATCGTTGGTAAAAATAACCCAAATAAGTGTATATTATTTGGCCTGTGTGAAAGTTAGAGCGTCTACAAGCTATGGTGCAGATCATCGAAAATTGATCACACCTGATGCACTGACGGCCTATCTCATTTCTTGAGACCCTGGAATGTCAGGAAAGTACAAATACCCCCCAAATGACCCCTTTTTGAAAAGTAGACATTCCAAGGTATTTAGTAAGAGGCATGGTGAGTTTTTTGAAGTTGTATTTTTTTCTCACAATTCTTGGGAATATAAAGAAATTATTTTTTTTTTACACAAAATTGTCATAACAACAAGTTATTTCTCACACACAGCATATGCATACTTCCAATTACACCCCAAAATACATTCTGCTACTCCTCCCGAGTATAGCTATACCACATGTGTGTAACTTTTTCACAGCCCGGCCACATAGAGAGGTCCAAAATGCAGGGAGCACTGTCAGGCGTTCTAGGAGCATAAATTACACATCTCATTTTCTAACGACCTATTACATTTTGAAGGCTCTGGAGCACCAGGATAATGGAATAACCCACAAAATGACCCCATTTTGGAAAGCAAACACCCCAAAGTATATTCTATGAGGCATTATGATTCTTTTGTATGGTTCATTTTTTTAGACAAGTCTTCGAAAAACATGGAAAGAAAATGAAACGCTTTTATTTTTACAAAAAGTGGTCAATTTATAAGATATTTCTAACACATAGCATCTATATAGCAAAAATTACCCCCCAAAATATATTCTGCTACTTGTCCCGAGTATGGTGATACCACATGTGTGAGATCTTTACACAGCCTGGCCACATTGAGAGGTCCAACATGCAGGGAGCACCGTCAGGCATTTTAGGAGCATAAATTACACATAAAATTTCCTAACCACCTATTACACTTTTGAAGGCCCTGGAGCACCAGGACAATGGAATTACCCACAAAATGATCCCATTTTAGCAAGCAAACACCCCAACGTATATTCTATGAGGCATTGTGAGTCTTTTGTACGGTTCATATTTTTCCACAAGTCTTCGAAAAACGTGAAAAGAAAATGAGAACACTTTTATTTTTACAAAAAGTGGTCAATTTATAAGATATTTCTAACACATAGCATCTATATAGCAAAAATTACCCCCCAAAATATATTCTGCTACTTGTCCCGAGTATGGTGATACCACATGTGTGAGATCTTTACACAGCCTGGCCACATTGAGAGGTCCAACATGCAGGGAGCACCGTCAGGCATTTTAGGAGCATAAATTACACATAAAATTTCCTAACCACCTATTACACTTTTGAAGGCCCTGGAGCACCAGGACAATGGAATTACCCACAAAATGATCCCATTTTAGCAAGCAAACACCCCAACGTATATTCTATGAGGCATTGTGAGTCTTTTGTACGGTTCATATTTTTCCACAAGTCTTCGAAAAACGTGAAAAGAAAATGAGAACACTTTTATTTTTACAAAAAGTGGTCAATTTATAAGATATTTCTAACACATAGCATCTATATAGCAAAAATTACCCCCCAAAATATATTCTGCTACTTGTCCCGAGTATGGTGATACCACATGTGTGAGATCTTTACACAGCCTGGCCACATTGAGAGGTCCAACATGCAGGGAGCACCGTCAGGCATTTTAGGAGCATAAATTACACATAAAATTTCCTAACCACCTATTACACTTTTGAAGGCCCTGGAGCACCAGGACAATGGAATTACCCACAAAATGATCCCATTTTAGCAAGCCAACACCCCAACGTATATTCTATGAGGCATTGTGAGTCTTTTGTACGGTTCATATTTTTCCACAAGTCTTCCAAAAACGTGAAAAGAAAATGAGAACACTTTTATTTTTACACAAAGTGGTCAATTTATAAGATATTTCTAACACATAGCATCTACATAGCAAAAATTACCCCCCAAAATATATTCTGCTACTCGTCCCGAGTATGGTGATACCACATGTTTGAGACTTTTACACAGCCTGGCCACATTGAGAGGTCCAACATGCAGGGAGCACCGTCAAGCGTTTTAGGAGCATAAATTACACATAAAATTTCCTAACCCCCTATTACACTTTTGAAGGCCCTGGAGCACCAGGACAATGGAATTATTCACAAAATGATCCTATTTTGGAAAGCAAACACCCCAACGTATATTCTATGAGGCATTATGAGTCTTTTGTACGGTTCATATTTTTCCACAAGTCTTTGAAAAACGTGGAAAGAAAATGAGAACGCTTTTATTTTTACACAAAGTGGTAAATTTATAAGATATTCCTAACACATAGCATGTACATAGCAAAAATTACCCCCCAAAATACATTCTGCTATTCGTCCCAAGTATGGCGATACCCCATGTGTGAGACTTTTACACAGCCTGGCCCCATAGAGAGGTCCAACATTGAAGTATTACCTTCAGGCGTTCTAAGAGTATACAGAGATACAGATCTAATTTCATTCCTACCTATCACACTTTTGAAGGTCCTGGAGCACCAGGACAGTGAAATTACCCAGAAAATTACCCTTTTTTGGAAAGTAAACACCACAATATATTTTATGAGGCATGGGCTAGTCACAGGTACTCTGGTACTCTGATGGGCTGGAGACAGGTACTCAGGTAATTTGATGGGCTGGTGACAGGTACTTGTGTACTCTGATGGGCTGGTGACAGGTACTCGAGTACTCTGATGGGCTGGTGACAGGTACTTGGGTACTCAGATGGGCTGGTAACAGGTACTCGGGTACTCTGATGAGATGGTGACAGGTACTCTGGTAATCTGATGAGATGGTGACAGGTACTCGGGTACTCAAATAGGCTGATAACAGGTACTCGGGTACTCTGATGAGATGGTGACAGGTACTCGGGTAATCTGATGAGATGGTGACAGGTACTCGGGTACTCTGATGGGCTGGTAACAGGTACTCGGGTACTCTGATGAGATGGTGACAGGTATTCGGGTACTCTAATGGACTGGTGATGGGCAGGTGACAGGTACTTTGATGGGCAGGTGACAGGTACTTTCATGGGGTGGTGACAGGTCCTTTTATTACTGGGGGCGGATCAGTGTGCTTGGTGTGTACTGTGAATGGTAACAAGCTGTTACCGCAATCTCCTTCTTACACATGATCGGTGTGTGAGGAGGAGGACCCAGTAACAGCTCGTTACCGTGGTTTGTTTACATCATGTGACCGGCTGTGATGGGACACAGCCGGTCGCGTGGTAAAGAGCCAATTTCATTGGCTCTTTACCCTGATCAGGGCTGGGCTTTGTCCGGGGAACAAGCCTCAAGCCCGATCACCGTGTTGTGTGCCCCCGGGGGGAGCACACAAGCGGTGTGAACGTGGATACCTGTAAATATTGGAAGTGACCAGCTGTGATAGGACACAAGCCTCAAGCCCGATCACTGTGCTGCGTGCCCCCGGGGGCGCACACAAACGGTGTGAATGTGGATACCTGTAAATATCGGAAGTGACCAGCTGTGATAGGACACAAGCCTCAAGCCCGATCACCGTGCTGCGTGCCCCCGGGGGCGCACACAAGCGGTGTGAATGTGAATACCTGTAAATATCGGAAGTGACCACCTGTGATAGGACACAGCCGGTCACATTTTAAAAAGCCAATTTTATTGGCTCTTTACCCAGATCTGGGATAGGCTGAGTCCCGAGGGACACGCCCACTCCCCAGTCACCCCGATGCGGACCCCCAGGGACCCGCAGAGCGGCGAAAACGGGAGGACATAATATGACGTCCACCCAGGATGGGGAGTGCATCCTGCCAGCGTATTATTACAATACGCTGGTAAGGAAGTGGCTAAAGTGCACTGTGATATATATAGAGAATAATTAATGTATGTACATTCCAAAGTGGTGGTGCAGTATTTACATTTCATATAAAAAAAGTCTAATAAAATTGGATCATGATAAACTTGTGCAGATCCAGTGCAAGCTGTTTGCACCAATTTCAGTGTAACATCACCAAGACACAAGCGCACACATCAGCTTGACACCAAATGTGTCCTCTTAATATTATGCAGTCATGTGTACTTGTCATCTGCTGGGTATTTGCTGCCACTTCACTCAAAAAACAACAATGCAGGTATGATGGCTTTCTCCTAAAAGTGTCCTTTGCCCACTCTGTGCAGTCCAGTACCAACCAAAGGAAACCCTTTATATACAAAGAATAAATCACAATATAGTGCATTGCCAAGGTAATTAAACAATTTTATCTCTTTATCCATAAAGTTATCTGTAAGTACAGTACATTATGTCCTACTATAACACTACAGCGTGCTTTATTCTCTGCATATAAGGGGTTTTCTTTGGTTGGTACTGGACTGCACAGAGTGGACAAAGGACACTTTTGGGAGATTGCCATCATACATGCATTGTTGCCTTTTGAGTGAAGTGGCTGCAAATATCTGGCAGATGACAAGCACACGACCACATAATTGTATAAAATCAAATTTTTTTGATAAGCAGATGGTGTGTGCTCTTCTGTCTTGATGATGTTACACTGAAGTAGGTGCAAACAGATTGCAGTGAATCTGCATATGTTTTTAACCTCACAGTTTTATATGACTTTTTATATTATATGCATGTTTTATGCATTTTATTCATTGCAATAACACTTTGGACTGTACATGTATTAATTATTATTTATATTAATCACACTGCACTTTATTGTGTTTCACACTTGGATATTTTTCGTTTGTTTCTTTGAGTCCCATCCCCCTGGCAGAGCTGATGTATAAGGTCGGGGCAGTGGAAGGATGATTCGGTGGGGGCTGGGGGCAAAATGCACCTTTGCCTATGTACACAAAAATCCGGGCACCGGCCCTGGATGGATATGGGATATGACAGGATGGAGATGTTTAGGTCATGATTACACAGCTATGATTTGGGTAAAAGGTGTGGATGGGAGGAGACATCGGGGTGCAGGCTGGAGAGGAGGATTCCTTTATTCAGCGTGATGTCTGTACATGAAAATCTAGGACTTGCTGTCAGCATTCAGCCTTACTACGTCTAATGAAATATGAGACATCCACCCCCCCCCCCCCCACATAACATCACTGTGATCAAAATGCTGCCACTGTGATCAGGTAACTTCACACTGCACAATAACAATAATCCCTGCAACTTCTCTGCCCAGAAGAACCTCCCCTGGATCAGTTGTCTGTGTATCTTCTTTTTGCTGGCATGTTAGGAGCTGCAATATTCATCTCTTCCATGTTTATTACACTGAACTTGTGCTGATGTTGTACAAAATGCCCATTGATCAAAACCAAGGAAAGACACCACATGACTTCAGCATGTAGAATCATGCTGAGGTGTTGAACAGTCAATCCCAGGAGCCCTGGAGAAGAAAGGGGAGGAGGGGGGATGTGGGGGTGTGAATGCTAGTGCATGAGATAAGAATCACCTGTCTGTCACACAGCACTGGGAGGAACGACTAGTATTAACACGTCACACTTCAATGGACTAGTGTCACCGTCGTAAAA
>BLSH010339175.1:273435-284188 GCA_018402905.1 Glandirana rugosa | reverse complement strand
ACTGTGATCAAAATGAATGTTGCCACTGTGATCAGGTAACTTCACACTGCACAATAACAATAATCCCTGCAACTTCTCTGCCCAGAAGAACCTCCCCTGGATCAGTTGTCTGTGTATCTTCTTTTTGCTGGCATGTTAGGAGCTGCAATATTCATCTCTTCCATGTTTATTACACTGAACTTGTGCTGATGTTGTACAAAATGCCCATTGATCAAAACCAAGGAAAGACACCACATGACTTCAGCATGTAGAATCATGCTGAGGTGTTGAACAGTCAATCCCAGGAGCCCTGGAGAAGAAAGGGGAGGAGGGGGGATGTGGGGGTGTGAATGCTAGTGCATGAGATAAGAATCACCTGTCTGTCACACAGCACTGGGAGGAACGACTAGTATTTCTCTGTCAGTCCTTTTTTATCATAGTAAACAAAGATAAGAGTTTTACTCAATGTTGGATTAACTCTTTGTGACAAAACTTAGCCCAGATGGTATGAAATCATCTCCTGCACAAGCTAGAAGGGTTAGTAAAAACATTTTTTTTCGGGTTTATATCCACGTTAAGTTAGTTATTGTCTTAATATATACATTATATATATATATATATATACACATACACATCAATATCATGTACTGCTGCCCACTGTGGGGGTATTAAGGCTCGGTGAAGGCCTAGAGCGTACCCTGCAGTGGGTCCTGTTTTAGCTAGTTGGAGGTGTATTTTAAAAAAAACAAGTTGGGATGTTTTTATCGTTACTCCTGCTAAAATACACTAAGCTAAATAATATAAATAAAAAGATACTCCTCAGTCTTTGATGTGGTTGAGCAGCTTCTTGCAGTGGCTGGCGTGGATCCAGTTGTCTTGTCCCTCAAGCTTTAGGGAGGTTGGTGTCGTCAGCTGAACCTGGTATGGCCCATGTCATCCTACTAGGTCACAAACTTGGTTAGAATTAGAGAGGTTATTATTATTATTATTATTATTATACAGGATTTAAATAGAGCCAACAGTTTGTGCAGCGCTTTACAAAATGAAGGCAAACAGTACAGTTACATCACAATTTGGTACAAGAGGAATCAGACGGCCCTGCTCGTTAGAGCTTACAATCTAAGAGGGAGGGTCAATTGATACAAAAGGTAATAGCTGTGGGGGATGAGCTGATGTAGAAAGTAAGAGAGCATTAGATAGAAGCAGGATAAGCTTCTTTAAAGAGAAAGGTTTTCAGGGATCGTCTAAAGATAGATAGATTAGAAGACAGTCGGACAGATTGGGGTAGGGAGTTCCAAAGGATGGGAGAAGCTCTGGAGAAATCCTGGAGGTGAACATGGGAGGAGGTGACAAGGGAGCTAGAGAGCAGGATGTCTTGGGAGGACCGAAGAGGGCGGCTTGGTTGGTATTTTGAGACTAGGTTAGAGATGTAGCTGGGGGCAGAGTTGTGGTTGGCTTTGTAAATTATTTTTATTACTTTGAAATGTATTTGTTGGGTGAGTGGAAGCCAGTGAAGAGATTGGCAGAGAGGGGTGGAGGACACTGAGCGGTTGGTAAGGTAGATACGTTTTACAGCAGCATTCATTATTGACTGAAGGGGGGATAATGTATGCAAAGGTAATCCAATGAGGAGAAAGTTGCAGTAGTCGAGACAAGAGATAACCAGAGAGTGAATTAGAAGCTTGGACCAAGTTTAGGAGCAACACTGCTGGGTGCCTTCTTTCGCAGTGCTAGCTTGCTTCTGACTCCGATTAGTATACACAGCTTCCCCACCGGTCAGCTAGAAACCTCAACCCGGTGGATTTGTACGACTATACAGTTCAGCAACTACCACTGGCTCCCCATCCCCGGTACTGACACAGTTACACGTGGGGCGAGTTTCAGAATATGCTCCTCACGCCTTGAAGGCAAAAACAAGTGTGACGCTTTCTCCCGTTTCACGTAGACCGGCCCAAAGTACACACGTTCGTTTCGACCTAACCCATGCAGCCAAACAGCCACAGAAGTGCAATTAAATCCTCACTATACAAACCTTGGCTTCAGTCTATTCCTTGATGTTATACTGAAAAAATGGAGATGCCGGTTACCAATTAAACACTGAAAAGTATAATGTCTCTACCTGGAACACAAACTACGTAGAAAACACTATCCCTGTAACACTAACCACAAATTAGCACAAAACAAACCTGATTTTAATCAAAACTGAATCCAATACAAAAATGGATCAGTTATACTCCACACTGTAGTCTATCATTGAAACACAATGGTTATATAACAAAAATGGGACAGAACGCTATGAAAAAGCTGCTGAAACATAAATGCCTACCTAAAACTGAAAAAATTATAAAAAACAAAACAGCTATATCCAAAAACAAGGATAAAACACGAAAAAACTGATGAATTGTATAAAGACGCTAAATTTGAAGTTAAACAAGGCTGGCTAAAAACAGCCTGTAATCCTGGCTAAAAACAATCCAGTATAAACGTCCCTCATTACTGGATTTCAACTTAAAACAGAGACCTTCAAAACTGACCTTCAGTACACAAAATCACGTACTGACTCATAAAAAGTTAAAAATAAAAACCTAAAAAAGACAAAAATGATGATGTGACAGAATTCAAAATGGCGTCTCAGACACGTGGTTCTTTGTTACTACACCAAGATGGCGACAAGACACAAGATGGGAACTAAACCATGTAAGTTTCAACAACGCAAAATGGTGGCAAGTGAAGTAATATTACAACCTCGTGGCCCTCAGTATCAGGAAAAAATGACGTGATGGGAACAAAATGGCTCCAAACACGTGGTGGGAACAAAATCGCTCCAAACACGTGGTGGGAACAAAAAGGCTCCAGTGAGAACCACAGTAAAAATAAGTCACAAACAAATGATAGAGCAAACACGTGGATTTGCTGTTAGAACAAAAGATAACACTAAAAACGAATAAGACAGAATTTATCAACCGGATTTGAAATACATGGTAGAAATTAACTATCCTCACTGAATACAAATTTTTAGTTGCACGGTGCCATTCGCCACTAGAAACTCAATATAAAACTGGGATATCTATGCTCTACTCAAACTTCAGTGTCTAAAACAAACACCAGTTTCACTAACAAATAAGTTGTGCTATAAACAGACAGAACAAGAGTTGAATTACAGTGTAAAAAGCACAAAACCTCTTTACGATTACAATACTGTGTCTAAACTAAATCTGCCGCCAAAAACCAAAACTCAGCACATACACAAGCTATCCCAAAAGGCACGATCCGTCAGCATAAAAAGACCTATATATACACTATAATGTTAACACAGAATGGTTTCATACTTAGAGATGAATATCCATCTAACAACAGTCTATTGACTGTCTCTACCAAAAACTGAATTACAGTACGAGACTCTGCAAAACAACTGAAATTAAACATAAAAACCTAAATGATTCTACTGGAAATGGAATTCAGTACAAAAGCAGACTATTTTCACTCGAGACTGTAATATTGCACAAAAACAACGCAATTAACCACTTCAGCCCTGGAAGGATTTCACACTTTACGACCAGAGCACTTTTTGCAATTTGGCACTGCGTGCTTTAACTGACAATTGCGCAGTCATGCAACATTGTACCCAAACAAAATTTGCGCCCTTTTTTCCCCACAAATAGAGTTTTCTTTTGGTGGTATTTGATCCCCTTTGCAACATTTCTGATACCCGCTATAAACAAAAGAAGAGCGACAATTTTGCAAAAAAAAACAAATTTCTTACTTTTTGCTAAAATACAAATCCAAAAAAAAAATATAAAAAAACATTTTTTTCATCGGTTTTGGCCGATTTATATTCCTTCTCATATTTTTGGTAAAAATAATCACAATCAGCATTTATTGATTGGTTTGTGCAAAAGTTGCCGCATTTACGGATGATGAGAATTCATTTCTGGGTTTTTTTTTTTTACTAGTTATGGCGGCGATCTGCGATTTTTACCAGTACTGCGATATTGCAGCAGACATGTCGGACCATTTTGACACTTTTTTGGGACCATTGGCATTTATACAGCGATCAGTGCTATAAAAATGCACTGATTACTGTGTAAATGCCATTGGCAGTGAAGGGGTTAACCTGCGGGGGGGGGGCTCTAAGGGTTAACTGTGTTCCCTCACTGTATTCTAACTGTATTGGTGCTGGGCTGGCAGGGGGAGGAGAGTGATCACGGCTTCCATATACAGGAAGCCTGTGATCACAGCCCGTCCCCTTCTGTCAGAACGGAGATCCGTGTTTACTTACATGGACCTCCGTTCTTTCACTGCGGGGGGTCATCGCGGGTAGCCAGCGGCATCGAGTCCACCCTACCCGCGATATCCAACCACTTTGTCGCCGTCAGATGGCGGTCGGCGGTCGGCAAGTGGTTAAAGCCAGAAACTGAAATTCTTGCAAAAAGATGACTTCATTTCACAAAATGTTGAAATTCGGCCCAAAAGCTGAATAATTTCACCCAGAATCAAAATTCAGCAGAAACAAAGTTGTAGTTGTAACAATTTAACTTCAATCTGCAACAAAATGGTGGTACTACCAACTAAAATTCCCGCCAAAAGCAGCACAAACCAAAATTTCTCCCCCCACAAACTGACTACACAATTTGAGACACCAAACGAACACTTAAACGAATACCGTCAAAATTACAACATAAAACACACAATTACACAACAAGCACAACATTGACACCGATCACGCACTCAAAGCATACAGTTACTCATAAAACACACTTTAGGTGTATTGACTAGGGCCTATAGAGGACAAGTATAGGTTATTTTCCTAATCAATAGACCTAACTACAATGATAACATACAATTAAAACCCCGCCATTATGCCAAAAGAGGAAAAAACCAATACGCCAAACACGTGATGGGAACAAAATGGCTCCAAACACGTGGTGGGAACAAAATCGCTCCAAACACGTGGTGGGAACAAAAAGGCTCATTGCCCATCTTGAAAAGTTTCCCCCCTCACATATACTAATGTGCCACAAACAGGAAGTTAATATCACCAACCATTCCCATTTTATTAAGGTGTATCCATATAAATGGCCCACCCTGTAGATTCCCCCAGTTATATTCCCCCTAGTATGTATGATGCATGCATATTCTTAGCCCCCAAGTGCATAACTTTACATTTATCTACATTAAACCTAATTTACCACATAGTTGCCCAATTAAATAGTGCATTGAGGTTGGCTTGTATGTTGGAGACATCCTGTAAGGACATTATTCCACTGCATAGCTTGGTGTCATCTGCAAACACTGAAATGGAACTTTTAATCCCAGACCCTGTATAAAAAGTAAGGGTTCCAACACTGAAACTTGGGGTACATCACTGATAACCTTAGACCATTCAGAGTATGAATTATTAACCACTACTCTTTGAATTCGGTCTTTTAGCCAGTTTTCTATCCATTTACAAACTGATCTTTCCAAGTCTGAAGATTTTACTTTACACTCTTGGAGAAAGCAAGTATTGGCCTTGCTGTCAAAAATTTAAATGATGACTTCCGGTTCCGGCGCCCACATGGAGAGGAGCTAGAAGGAAAGTGCTCCCGCCGTACTCCTCCACCACTGCCGAGGTACCCCCTCCTCACACCCCTCCACACTCAGGGGAACGCAGGAGCCGAACGATGGACCGCTTCGTAGAGCGGCAGACGGCCCGCTCGATGCCGCTCCCATCACAGGCAGAGGGAGACGGCTCACATGCTGCAGCCAACATGGCGGCCGCAGCGCAGACACAGAGCGCCTCAGCGGCCTCTCTCCCAAGCCCTGCTCTCCAGATTACTCTCCCAGGGCCCCCGCTCGAGCCATCACCAGACCCGGCCTCCCCTTCAGGGATAGCGCAGGCAGTAATCACCCTTCTCACCCCCATGGTGACAGAGGCTATAGAATAGGCGGTACACAGGGGGCTGGAACAGCTCCATAAAGAAATCCAACACCACTCAGCCAGACTGGAACACGCAGAGGAATGGCTAAGCACGGTGGAAGACGACACCGCGGTCCTGTCTGGAAATATAGCCAGGCTCACCACACAGCAAAGAGACCTCCAGGAAAAGCTGGATGACCTGGAAAACAGGTCCAGAAGCAACAACTTACGCATAATAGGGCTACCCGAATCTTACAACCAAACAGCCCTGTTCACCATCTGCTCCACCACCATCCCACAGCACCTGGGCCTCAGAGTCCCCTGCATAGTAGAAAGGGCTCATAGAATTGGGCAGCCGTCGGACCAGCGCTCCAGACCCAGACCAGTTATTGCCCGGTTCTTAAACTATAATGACAAGCAAGCCATTCTTCAGGCCTTTCGCAAAAACCGCACGCTGACTGTGGACGAAAACCCCCTGATGATTTTTGCAGATTATTCCCTAGAGGTAATGCGTAAACTAAAATAATTCTCTCCTAGTTGCTCACAGCTCTACATTCAACACATCAAGTTCAGCCTGGCCTATCCTGCTATCCTGCATATCCAATCAGACAGAGGGGAACGCTTGTCCTTCTCCTCACCACGTGACGCTGAAAACTACCTCTCCAACACACGTCCCTCAGATCCCAACCAGACCCACCGGCAGCTTCTTCTCCCAGGAAATCTGCCCTGGCTTCACGCAACCAATCCAGCCCCCAAAAACCCCCCTACAAGAGGGCACGCTTTGGACAATTGGAAGCTCGCAACTCATCAAGCTGACTCTGGGGCGGCTGCCCCCAACAACAGAGCCTCAGACGCTGCTTCATCGGCTACTTTCTTGCACCCTCGATCAAAGACTGGATCTTCATTTGGACTGCCCTGACCCTCAATATGTCTCCTGAACTATCCTGATCACCGCGGCCTTAATATGTGGTTTGCTATTACCGATTTATTACTTACTAAACAGTTATTTCTCTAGTCACTAAGAGGTTTACGGTCTAAGGGACAAGGGCCACCTACTTTGGTTACTTTTGTCATTTCCTTCACCCTTCTCCCTCTTTTACCGCAACAACACCCCCTATACTCCCCTGCGCTTTCCCTCATTCTTTTTCCTCTTCTTCTTTCCCCTCCCCTGCCCTCCATCTCTCTCCCCCCCTCCCACCCCTACCTAGCCTCCTACCCCACTTCTCACTACCCCCCCCTTCTATTTAGCTTCCACCCCTCCCCTCCTCGGCGTCGCCCTGCCACCCCTATCTGATGGAGGACCTTTGTTGGCGGGCGCACTGTGGACAGGCACTCCATGGGGAAAAAAGAGAAGTCCCAAAATGTTTTTTGGGGATATACTTCCCCCTTTGTGTATTTCAGTTTAAAGATATTCTGGTTCTGTTTGCTAACTCTTACCTTTGTCCCTTTTTTTGATATTTTTATACATATGGTGGAAGCTTCCTGGCCAGGGAGGGCCATGGCCAACGGGGCCCCTCCCGCAAATGTGATCTTTATTCTTCATGCCAAGTTACAGCTATGGCTCCCCCTGAGACCAGGAATCACCTAAAGGTAATTTTGTGGAATGTCAAGGGGTTGCGTTCCCCACACAAGCGCATGCAAATACTGCGCCACCTTAAACGATTACATACAGATATTGCTTTGCTGCAAGAGACTCACCTAGGCACTGATGACGCGTCCAGACTTCGCAGGCTCTGGGTGGGTTCGGTACACTGCTCCCCTGCTGTGGGACTCAAGGCCGGAGTTGCTATTCTTATCAACAAAAATCTCCAACATAAAATACGCTCGGTGGACTCCGACGCCCTGGGTCGTAGGCTTACAATCCATCTTTCCATAGCCGATAGAGACATAGCGATCTCTAATGTATACGCAGTCAATTCCCCAGGCCAATCATTCTTCCAGGACCTCACCTCCTGGGCTCTCCTAATCCCCAAAACCCTTCATCTCCTGGGAGGAGACTTTAACTCAATGATGCACCCTGCTGAGGACCGGTCCCCCTTCTCTCCCGCCACTGCCAAGACAATCAACACCCCCACTCCCCTCGCTCAATCCATGAAGGCCCTCCACCTCACTGATATCTGGCGGCTCTCTCACCCCTCTGATAAAGACTTCACTTTTTACTCCTCCCCTCATAACTCGTGGTCACCCCTTTAGTCTCCTCATCCTCCATCAAAAACATGGTGATCTCGGATCACTCCCCGATAGCTATTCAAATTTCTGGTCTCATCTCCCCTCCTGGCCCTAAAACATGGCGATTCCCCTCGTTTTTGGCTAAAAACGAAGATCTAAAACTGTCCCTAGGAGCTGCCTGGGCGGAATACTGCGAGACTAACGGGGCACACCTTTCCTCCCCAAACTTGTTCTGGGAAGCTGGCAAAGCCTTCTTAAGGGGGCGCATAATCTCTTACACGGCTCAGTATAAAAAGAAAGCCTCACACAACTACCACCAAGCCAGTGATTCCCTCCGGGCAGCACATAGAGACCTGGCCCTATCCCGCAACTCTACCACAATATCAGCTTGGCAAAAAGCCAAACGAAACTTTGATCTCTGGTCGGGACACCAGGAATCAATACATCAGGCACACTCTGCTCTTTTCTTTCATCGCAATGGCAATAAAGCGGGCAAGCTATTAGCTAGGCTCTGCTCAGGGAGACATCCCCCGACGTATATAGGAGCCCTGAAAGGACCAGACGGGACGGTCATAAACTCCCCCTCAAACATCAACACCCTCCTCACCGACTACTACACTGCCCTCTATACCAAAGACCCCATCGACACAGCAAAAGCTGCAGCTTTTCTGAGCAAGGCCAACCTCCCCACACTCACAGCTGAACAGCTAGACCTCCTTAACGCCCCCGTAACGTCAGAAGACATCTGCTTCATTATTAGTAGACACAGACCTGGAAAGGCCCCAGGCCCAGATGGACTCTCGGCGGAGTTCTATAAGCTGACCACCGACTTTATCACAGACTCTTTGGAGACTGTTTATAGCTCGATCTGGGCAGACGGCCCCTTTCCCCCTACTGGATCCCAAGCCCACATTAAACTAATAGGCAAAAAAGGTAAGGACCCCCTATTATCATCCTCCTATAGGCCCATTTCTCTCATTAATGTGGATATTAAAATACTCTCTAAAATCATTGCGGACCGCCTTGCCCACATCCTTCCCTCTATCATCAACCCAGCCCAATCTGGCTTTATACAGGGTCGCTCAGCTACACTTAACATTCGCAAGGTCCTTCTTGCCCTTGAACATGCTAAGATGTATCCTGATCGAGATTTAGCCATCATCTCACTAGATGCCGAAAAGGCTTTTGATAATATAAGTTTCACCTGGCTGTACATGGCCATGGAATCGTTTGGAATATCGGGTCCCATCCTAAACTACGTCCACAAAATGTATGCATCCCCCTCGGCTCGCCTGGTCACCCCTAACTTTATGTCTCCAGAGATCCCCCTAGGCTGCCCTCTTTCCCCCCTTCTTTTTAATCTGACCCGGGAGCCCCTATCCAGATTGATAAACTCTAACGAGGGTATCAGTGGAATCGCAGCTGGCAACCTCACTCTTAGGTCAGCCCTTTTTGCCGACGACATCCTTCTCTTCTCCTCAGACCCCGGGTATGGGTATGTCTCCTATACCCAGGAACTGTTCGAAACCTTCAGAACATGTTCGGGATTAAGAATAAACTTTGAAAAAAGTGAGATCCTACCCTTGAACCCCCAGGTTTCTGGAGCCTGGACAGCGTCATCACGCTTTTTGATAGCCAAGAAATACATTACATACCTGGGACTGTCCATAGGAAGGGAACCCTCATCACTATATTCACTAACCTACCCCCCCTTGATAAATAGGATAGTACAGGAGCTGGGGAATTGGGCGTCCCTCCCCCTCTCTCTCTTCGGCTGGTGTCATCCCTACAACATGGTCTCATTCGCGAGGCTCCTTTATCCTCTGCAGACCCTACCGCTACTTCTTAAACACAAAGATGTACACAATATTCACTCTACCTTGCTTTCATTTATCTGGCAAGGCAAAATACCTAGGGTGGCTCTATGAAAGCTTTTTCTGCCGAAGGACGAGGGGGGGGCAGGCCTTCCTAACATCAGGGTATACAACCTCTCTTGCCTCCTTAGACAAGTGCTTGATTGGTTCACTGAAAACTCCAGATTCTCAAATCTCGACCTCGAGAGAGCATTGGTGGTCCCCTACTCCCTCCGGGCGGTGGCCCATACCAAACTTTCATCACTACCCAAACACCTAAGGACTAATTCCCTCTTCAGGGTCACGGTCATCGCCTGGAGGGAGGTGAGGAAAATCTTAGAATTGCCATCCGGAGTGTCCCGTTTTCTCCCAATAGCCGGAAACCCTATGTTTCTCCCCTCCGTCACTAGTACTCCATTCCTTCTATGGTCCTCACAGGGTCTACAAATGGTCAGTCAAGCCTGCACCCCAGAAGGAGGGTCGGTTAGACCCTTCTCTGAGCTGGCCGGCTCTTACTCCCTACCTAAATCACACCTCTTCCCCTATCTTCAACTGAAACACTATCTCAATACTAAGGTTATCTCTACCCCTAGACCTTTTCAACTCTCCTTCATCGACTCCCTTGCCACTGAAGGGCTGTTAGGAAAGAAAAGATTTGCCTGGTGAAGTCAGGCCATGTTCTGAACTTTCTTTGCCGAGTTTTGCCGTTCACCAAATAGCCCTATTTAAGCTCCCTGCACCTGTCAGCAGGTGCTGTCCGTTCTACAGCATCTGAGTACCTGTGAGCTTCAGCTCTCCTACCTGAAACCTGCTTCTTGTGTTGTTCCTGTGTACCGACCCGGCTTGCTCTGAC
>BLSH010339175.1:258450-273425 GCA_018402905.1 Glandirana rugosa | reverse complement strand
TACTCCATTCCTTCTATGGTCCTCACAGGGTCTACAAATGGTCAGTCAAGCCTGCACCCCAGAAGGAGGGTCGGTTAGACCCTTCTCTGAGCTGGCCGGCTCTTACTCCCTACCTAAATCACACCTCTTCCCCTATCTTCAACTGAAACACTATCTCAATACTAAG
Source organism: Glandirana rugosa (assembly GCA_018402905.1). Taxonomy (NCBI): domain Eukaryota; kingdom Metazoa; phylum Chordata; class Amphibia; order Anura; family Ranidae; genus Glandirana; species Glandirana rugosa. The sequence continues at coordinate 273,259 of BLSH010339175.1, read as the reverse complement.
GTTATCTCTACCCCTAGACCTTTTCAACTCTCCTTCATCGACTCCCTTGCCACTGAAGGGCTGTTAGGAAAGAAAAGATTTGCCTGGTGAAGTCAGGCCATGTTCTGAACTTTCTTTGCCGAGTTTTGCCGTTCACCAAATAGCCCTATTTAAGCTCCCTGCACCTGTCAGCAGGTGCTGTCCGTTCTACAGCATCTGAGTACCTGTGAGCTTCAGCTCTCCTACCTGAAACCTGCTTCTTGTGTTGTTCCTGTGTACCGACCCGGCTTGCTCTGACCTGCTACCTATCTGCTTGCACCGACCCCGGCTATCCACGACCATCCGCTTGTCCAACCCTTCTGTACCTTGTCGCCAGCCTGTGAACGAACTCTGCTTGGACTTTGACTATTCTTCTGCCTGCCCCTTCTGTGCCTCTCTGATCCGCCAGTTGCCGACCCAGCCTGCACGACCACTCTTCTGTCTGCACGACCTTCTGGAGCCTAACATCACCACCAGTGACCATCCAGCCCTCGTGCCATCCCGCACTCTGGGACTTCCCGTCTACACTACCAGGGGTCCCAGAATCGGGTGTGTAAGAGTGGTTGTTCCCTGCTAAGACAGACTCCACCACCAGGATCGTGACAAGGGCAATACTCAATCTCCCAAATTTACTCTCACGGCACCAGGCCTCTAGATACTCCCTACAACCCCTTCAACCCTGGGCCAAGGCCCTTGAAGACCAAGAAGCTCCGGACAAAATCCTAGCGGGGTATCAAAAAATACGTGCTCTAACGGTCTCCGAAGAGTGGAGGGAGACACAATTTAAAATCGCACATATGGCCTACTTCCCTTTCTTCATTAACCCGGAGAGCCCCTCCATCCCAATATGCCCCTGGTGCCGTGCCTCCAAACCCACCCTACTGCATAGGTTTTGGAACTGCCCCAAAATAATGACTTTCTGGGATCATGTCTTGCACTACATTAAAAAAATCCAAAACGACTCTATCCTTAAGGATTTAATGATATGTCTATTTAGCCACCACACACCACCCCCCACAGATACCCCCCCCCAGGGCCTACAGTTCCTCATTGGGGGCACCTGTGTCTCTTGGCAGCTCGCAGGACCATTACCCAGGCGTGGATCAACACAGACCCGCCTCTGATATCCCAAGTTAAAGCTGCCATTCATAATCTATTCCGCATTGAATGGTTAGACGTTATTACCCAGGATTTTAAGTCCTCAAAACTTTTCTTCACTAGATGGAAGAAGTATTTAGAATACTCCATCTCTCCAGAAGAAACCCAACGTTACATGGAACCCTTTCAATTCTCCGAATGGTATCTAAAAGCAGATCTCTCGGGCACCTTAGGAAGGCTTAAAATCCAAAAACCTTCCCCGTCACCTACCCCATCCCCCCCCTTAACATTCCACGAACTCCAAACACATTGTCTACCCAGGTGATATACCGCTAACCTCCCCAGCTGCCTCAACTCCCTGGTCGCTTTGTCTCCTACCTCTAGTTTGAACCTCTCCCCACAAGCTGACCAGGGTGTGCCCTACAAGCACAAGATCACGCCAGGCCTTCCGCCCAACCCCCGTCCTCCCCCAGCCCGGTTCGTCTTAGGCCCTCTGGGGATGTTGATCCTAGCTAACCAGATATCTATGTCTTTTACTACCACTATTAATATAATGGCATCTTTAATGCTCCACATTTGACTCCGATTTAATTCGGCACCCTTATGTCTATTTGTCTTACTGATGCAAAACTGTCTATTCTTGTTGCCTTGCTCGACAAGGCCCCGGCTGTAAAGTTGCAGAGCTGTTTTGACACATGTGAGCTTTTATACTTTGTATAATGTGAAATCTTCAATAAACATATTTACAAAAAAAAAAATGTAAATGATATCCACCTATCAAATAGGTGTGGAAAATGTGGGCCTTGGGTGTTAATTGTGCCCATGAAACCTACACCAAAAAATTTCTTCCAGTTGAAATCAACACCCACAAAGCTAGGCAGCCTAGACAGTCTTTCAGAGATTCAAGATCCAGAAAGCACTTAATCAGTGACATCGGCATCAGGGGCTTGATAGCTGCTGCTAATCCAGGATTGATTAATTATGATAAATGTCAGCCAGTCCACAGAGTCTGTGGACAGATGCACACTCTGTCACTTATCTGTTACAAAACCTCCGGAAGCACTGAATACCAGTATGGAAAGCACGCTGAATGCAGGGCAGCTCAGCAGCTCAATTGCATACTGAGCAAGTTCTGCCTAGTGGTCTATTCTCATGACCCAGTAACCCAGTGAATTGTCAACTAGGAAGCTCTCCATGTCTGTTTTTGATCGTAGATGATCTCCCACCATATGATGCAGACACTGGCGATGGGATGTGGAAGCTGACAGTCCTGGATGCTGAGGACTAAAAAAAATGTTAAATGCATCACTGAGGTGGCCCCCTTCTCCACCTCTCCTATGTTGACCAAGAGAAGCCTCAAACCTATGTTTTCCAAGAGACTGTACCTTCCAGAGTCTGGGAAGGATATTACATAAACTCCTCTTTCAGGTGCTCTCAAGAGATTTAATCTTCTGTTCCCTTTGTGGGGAAGGGATGAGTTCCAAGACTTTCTGCTTGTAACGATGGTCAAGAAGGGTTGCTGACCAATAGTGATCCTTTTCCTTGATGACATGTATTCTCAGGTCCTTTAGCAGGCTTTGAAGAATGAGGGAGCCTATGTATAGCAAGTTTGCAGAGGCATGAAAAACAGACTCATCAGGGTCACTGAGGATTACAGTATCTGGAACTGCCTCCTTCCAGCCCCATACTACTCCCAAGGGTTCTGGGAAAACCATCTGTTAAGCGTTGATGTATGACTTCCTCTGCTTCAATGCCTCCAAAACTGCCAGAATCCTCCTTCTCCTTCTCCTCTTGTGTGTACTGTGGTGTTGCAAGAATGGTGTCTGCATAAAGCAGGCCTTGAGAGGAAAGGAAGTCCTCCTCACCCTCCTGCTGCTCTGTCTCAAGTGCCTTGTCCATAATGCCCACGCAGAGTCTGCTCCAGCTGTAACACAACAGGGATTGTGTCACTGATACATGCATTGTCACGGCTCACCATCCTTGTGGTCTCCTCAAATGGTGACAGTACAGTGCATGTATCCTTTATGACCCAGCCTGAGCCTGTTGTTGTGCCATACTTACACAGGTACTTGTTGACAGTCCTCTGCTGCATGTGCAGCTGCTGCAGCATTGCCACAGTCAAGTCCCACCTGGTGGGTTAGTTTAAAAAGTCCAGATTGGCTGCACACCCACTCAAAAGTAGTAATGTTCCTGTGCTTTGTCAAAACCATAAAAATGCAAATCCAATATGTTCTCTTATATCAAGTCACATGGCCACACAGGTATGTGGCATCAAGAGCATCAGATAATTGCAAAACCTGTCTGGAGCTCTCACTCGTTTATAACACGACCAAGAAAAACATGGTAGTCAAAACATTGGGAGATTCCATATAATATAGCAAATTCCCTGGCACGAGAACCACCCCACACCGAAAGAGGGGGCACAGGCACATCACTGGCCGGGGAAGGAAAGACAAATGAATAAAAACAAATATGCATAAACACACCCATAATGTGAATTGAAACTAATGATCAAAATATCACATAGTAAAAATGTGGCTATCCCAAATATAAACCAAAATAGCAAAATACATGTATAACCAATAGTCATCATGGAAACATGGAAATGAGTCAAATCCCATTCAAAATTCATGCCCATAGGGATTCTAGTTTTGAGGGAGAATATCCAGAATACTTCCCGTTTACACAGGATTCTGAATCTGTCCCCTCCTACCACCCCCCCCCCCCCCCCGGGGTGTAATAACCTTTTCAATACCCTGTATCTGTAAAAGGCTGCTGTCCCAGTCATGTACCTGGTTAAAGTGTCGAGCCACGTTGGTACCATCCTTTCTGTGTACGTTGCCAATATGGTCATTAAGACGATTCCTCGGTCTCCTGGTGGTTCTCCCCACATATTGTACTCTGCAAGCCCTGCATGTAATTAAGTAAATCACATAATGATTATTGCAGTTGGTAAAGTATTTTATTTTGAAAATTCTATCATTAGTCATGGATTGAAACTGGTCCCCCTTAATAATGCAAGGACAGCACGGGCAGTTGCTGATTCCATACTTGTAGTCACCCACAAGTGACTGCGAAAGTACTGCGTTGGGTATCCAACCTAAAATCATTAGGGAACAAAGAGTTACTCAAAGAAGGGACACAACTTTGAATCCACTGGACAATTGGATCATCTTTATAGAGGATGGAATATGTTGGGTAATTATGTTTCTGATCTTCTTAAAATCTAAACTAAAGGGAGTGGAAAAAATGGGAACATTAACCTGATCATGTCTGGATGTCTTATCTCTCAACAGTACCTCTCTATCTGTAGTCTCCACAATCCTAACAGCCCTACACAGCACATTGCCATTGTAACCTCTGCTCAAAAATCTGTCCCTCATCTCTCTCTTCTCTCTCTGGAAATCTGTTTCCTCACTGCACACCCTGCGCAATCTAAGGAATTGTACTACAGGTATACCGCAGGTGACATGATGGGGGTGTCCAGAATCAGCACGAAGTAAGGTGTTCCCGAAATTTGGTTTTCTGTATATATTGGACCTGATATGGCCATCCCCCTGAGAAAGTGTAACATCCAAAAAGGTAATAGACTCCTTGTCCATCTGCCCAGTAAACTGCAGGTTTAAACTTTTGTCATTTAAATAACAAAGGAAATGTTCCAAATTCCCCACAGCGTTAGCAAGGGACGGGGAGAACCAAGCTCCCATGGCTGCTCCGCATCTCTGGAGACAGAAACCCCCATCAAATGAAAAGAAATTATGGGTAAGCAGGAACCCCAAACATTCCAAAATAAACACTTTGTGCATAGATGCATAATTGCTGTCACAATCCAAAAAGAACTCTATGGCACGTAAACCCAAATGATGAGGAATAGAAGAGTAAAAGCTACAGACATCACCCAGGTGTCACCCTCTTCCTATGTAAAATTACTGAAACGCTGCAATAACTGCTTTGTGTCCTTCAAGTAGCCGGGGAGGCCCCTCACCAGGGGCTGTAACTGACAATTCACCCACAGCCCCAGGCATTCATTGAATGAGCCTATCCCAGCCACTACATCTACTGGGACATCCTTTAAGGAGATCCTTACCCTTATGTGTTTTGGGAAAGTGGTGAAACACTGAAACTATGGGTGCCATGGGGATCATATTCTCACCCTCCTTCTGTGACAGCACCCCCAAACGAACCTCCTTCAATACAAGATCACCCAGAGTGCATTTGAATTCATCAATGGGGTTTCCCTTAGGCTCACAGTAAGTCACACCATCCGATAATTGACGAAGAGCTTCAGCTTTATACATAGAAGCATCCTGAACAACCACCAACCCCCTTTATCTGAGTTCTTAATCACAATGTCTAATTCTTGACTGAGAGACTCCAATGCAGAGGCCTCTTCAGAGGTGAGGTTTTCATGAAAGATCTGTCCCCGGCTCACAGAGTGTAAAGCCAGTCTAGTTAAGTCCTTCTCCACAGCTTTCTGAAAGTTGTCCAAAACCTTCCCCCTAGAGTTAATGGGACAAAAATCTGAATGGACTTTCAAAGGGGCTTGTACAGGAGAAATAATATCACAGACCTCCCCCCCAGCCGACTCACCTCACAGCTCTTCCAAATCCAGAATAGCAAATTGTTCTTTAAAGCTCATAGGTGCTCTTGAAGTATCAGCATCACTTAAAGTGTTGGTGGGTATCTCCTGTCTATCCTGGAAATAATGCTTGCGGACGGGGAGGTTATGTGAAAAATTATTGACATCCAAAATTGTTTCAAATAGACTAAAATGGCTGGTGGGGCAGAAATTCAGACCCTTCGAGAGCAAAGGTGTCTCGGATGCAATAAGGGTCCTTGAAGATTGATTTAAGACATTGGAGCAGTCATCCCCTGTTGACCCCTGAGGTAGTATGGATTTATTCCTCCTTCTAACAACCCCTTCTAGTTTTCTTGGGGGGTGTCTTTTCCCCTTCCTTTTCATTTTCTTCACTGAGAGGCCAGTTTGAGGGTTTAAACAGGGCTCAACCACACCACCAACCGCTCCCTCCACAGACAAATCAAAAGCCACTGATCATATGATCCAGGATCTCTGTCTCCATATCAGAGAAACTGACATGTTTCTCTATGTGACCCACGGTGGGTTTTCTCTTGAATCTCTGATAAAAACTGGGGTTTTTCTAAATGTAAACAGAGTTGGATTCCTAGTCAAACCAGTCTCTGAGAAGTTTTTCCTTTTTATTGTCAATGATGCCTTTCTCTAGCCGGTCCAACTTCTCACCCAATTTAAGATCCAAGTCCTTAAACAGTGACATGGTGGGCATGTCACAAATCAGGCAGTTTATGGGCAGATGGGATTCCCACTGAATTTCAGCCAACCTAGCACTGGCTGTGTATGACCACCTGAAATGGCTACAGACTAGAGTTGAGCGAACCCGAACTATAAAGTTCGGGTCCATACCGAACTATAAAGTTCGGGTCCATACCGAACTTTGGGGTGTCCGTGACCCGGACCCGAACCCAGACATTTGAAAAAAAAGTTTGGGTTCGGGTTCTGGGTTCGGGTATTTGATCACACATGTTGAATAGCTGCAGGGCAGCCAATCAACAAGCTTTTCACTGGTTTGCTCTTAGAAGCCATCACAGCCATGCCTATTAATGGCATGGCTGTGATTGGCCAGTGCATCATGTGACCCAGCCTATAAGCTGGAGTCACTTAGTGCTGCATGTCACATGCTTTCTGACTAGTGTAGGGAGAGGATGCTGCCAGCGCTGTGAGGGACAGATTGCAGATATTACAATAAAATAACATCTCATCCTGCATTACAGAACGATCTGATTGTGGACTAGGTAGAGATTACTACTACTGCTGCTTTTAGGGACAGATTGCAGATCTAATAACATCTCATCCTGCATTACAGAACGATCTGACTGGACTAGGTAGAGTCTACTGCTTAGAGGGACAGATTATTGTTTTAAAATCATCTTCTAGTTCTATAGGGTCAGGTTTCTGCTTTTGCTGTAAGGGACAGATTATTGTTCTAAAATCATCGCCTACTCCTATAGGGTCAGGTTCCTGCTGTTGCTGTAAGGGACAGATTATTGTTTTAAAATCATCGCCTACTCCTATAGGGTCAGGTTCCTGCTGTTGCTGTAAGGGACAGATTATTGTTCTAAAATCATTTTACTTCCTTTTGCAGCCCTCTAGCACTTTCCAGGACTTTTTTACAGTCATTTTTGTGCCGAAAAGTTTGGGTCCCCATTGACTTCAATGGGGTTCGGGGTTCGGGGCAAAGTTCGGGTCAAGTTCGCTACTGAACCCAAACTTTTTTGCAAAGTTCGGCCAAACCCACCGAACCCAAACATCCAGGTGTTCGCTCAACTCTACTACAGACTCTTCTGGCCTGCTTTAGGAGATCTTCCAACCCTGGGTACCTATTTAGGAAATGCTATACTCTACAGCTGGTGGTGTGCTACTGGTAGATGTGCTGCAAGGACCTTTGACACCCTTCGCTATACCATCATCTCTGTCAGTGGAGGCTGCTGAGAGATCATGAGCAGAATTTCATCCCTTTTGTATGGCTTTCAGGTGCTCTTGCCAATGGGCTGAGTGGTGGGAGGTTAAATGCCTTGTCAAGCATGGGGTACCCAAATGGCTGGTGTTTTTTCTACTCTTGACCTGCTTGAGGCAAAGATTGCAAATTGCAACAGTGCAATCGACTGCACATGTGCTAAAAACAGCTAGGCTGTGGGAAGTGGGCCCGGGAGATAACAGCTTCACAATCTGGTGGAATAGGGTGGCTGCTCTCTACTTTTCCATGATGGCTGTCTCGTTGTGGTTCTGCCGCATCCTCACTTTCCTCCTCTTCCCTATCCGGCACCCAAGCCACGTCAGTGACCTCCCCATTAGGGATGAGCCCCCCGGTTCGGTTCGCACAAGAACATGCGAACAGACAAAAAGTTTGGGCGAACATTCGAACACCATTAAAGTCTATGGGACCCGAACATAAAAAATCAAAAGTGCTCATTTTAAAGGCTTATATGCAACGTTATTGCCCTAAAAAGGGTATGGGGACCCGGGTCCTGCCCTAGGGGACATGTATCAATGAAAAAAAAAGTTTTTAAATCAATTATTTTTTCAGGAACAGTGATTTTAATAATGGTTAAAGTGAAAAAAAAATGAAAAATTCTTTTAAATATTTTGCCTGGGGGAGTCTGTGTGTAAAAGGGCGAATCTCTGTGAGGTGTACAACATAGCCAGAGCAAAATAATATTTCCATAGGAAAAATTGTAATTTAAAATCGCGGCTGTAATGTATTGCTGGTTCCCGGCAATATCCAAAAAAATCGCTGAAAAAAAGTGCGTGGGGTTCCCCTCCCCCCCCCCCCAGTCCAAACCAGGCTCTCTGGGTCTGGTTTGGATATTAAGGGGAACCCCACGCCGAATTTAAAAAAAAATTGACGTGGGGTTCCCCCTAAAATCCAAACCAGACCCTTATCCGAGCATGCAGCCCTGGCCGGTTAGGATGGGGTTGGCCCCGCCCCTTCTTATAAAAGAACTGTCATTGTGAAGACCGCCCATTCTGGGAGACGCGCAGGGGCCGGACTGCAGCAGCGGGAATAGCGGCGGCGGTGAAAGAAGAAGGAAGAAGAAGATGAAGATTGAAGACGAAGAGAGGAAGCAAGAAGAGGAAGCAGAAGACCAGAAGAAGGACCGGGCCAGGAGAAGATGGAGGAAGAAAGAAGAAAGAAGAAAAGAGCTATTTTAGACAATAAAGGACTTGTCAAAAACTGCCTCTTGTTTTTTTAACACTACACTCATTTTTTGGTGAATGGTTAGGGGTACAATGTACCCCATACCTATTCACATGGTGGGGTTGGGATCTGGGGGCCCCTTGAAGGGCCTGGTTTGGATTTTGGGGGGACCAAACGTCATTTTTTTAAAAATTTTGGCACGGAGTTCCCCTTAACCGGTTCCTGACCGCGCACTGTCTATTTGCGGCGACAGTGTGGACGTGTCTCGCGAATCGCCGTAAATAGGCGGCGATATGCGCATGCACAGCTAGAGGGCGAGAGTGCATTCTAATGCCCAGCTCACTCTGGAGGAGTGTGCCCGCGGCTTGGGCGGACCCGATGTCCACCGGTGAGCCGTGATGAGCTGCCAGAGGCAAAGAACGGGGAACCGCCGATGTAAACACGGCGGTTCCCCATTCTGACAGGTGGCATATAAGAGATCTACTGATCCTTGTCACTGGGATCAGTTAGATCTCTTATGCCCATAGCAGCCCAGCCCCCTCACAGTTAGAACACGCCTAGGGAACACAGTTAACCCCTTCCCTGCCCCCTGCAGGTTAACCCCTTCACTGCCAAAGATATTTATACAGTAATCAGTGGATATTTTAATTTCTGATCGCTGTATAAATGTCATTGGTCCCAAAAAAGTGTCAAAAATGTCTGACATGTCCGCCCCAATAATCAAAGTCCCGATAAAAATCGCAGATCGCTGCCATTACTAGTAAAATAATAAAAAATAAATAAATACCCCAGAAATTAATTCTCATCATCCGTAAACGCGGCAACTTTTGCGCAAACCAAACAATCAATACCGATTGCAATTTTTTTTACCAAAAATATGAGGAAGAATATAAATCGGCCAAAAGCAATGAAAAGGAAATTTTTAAAAAATTTTTTTTGGATTTGTATTTTAGCAAAAAGTAAGAAATTTTGGGGGTTTTTTTTGCAAAATTGTCGTGTTTTTGTGTTTATAGCGGTGATCAGAAATGACGTAGAGGTGATCAAATACCACCAAACAGAAAGCTCTATTTGTGGGAAAAAAGAACGCAAATTTAGTTTGGGTACAACATTGCACAACCGCGCAATTGTCAGTTAAAGCGATGCAGTGCCGAATCGCAAAAAGTGCTCTGGTCCTAACATGGGAAATCCTTTTGGGCTGAAGTGGTTAAATTCCATACCAGACCTGAAAGGCCTGGTTTGGATTTTGAGGGGGAACCCCATGTCATTTTTTTTAAATTTTGGCGTGGGCCCTACTGTTGTAAATTAGTTTAAAAATTGTGATAAAATCCCCCAGTCAAACAGGTGGAGAAAAATTGGGCCTTGGGTGCTGACGGTGCCAGAACACTGTAACCCCTTGCAGTTACTCTTGTTGGACGAAGGAACTGGGCCTGTTGTTGTAAATTAGTTTACAAATTGTGACGAAAGCCCCCAGTCAAACAGGTGGCGAAAAATTGGGCCTTGGGTGCTGGTGGTGCCAGAACACTGTAACCCCTTGCAGTTACCTTTGTTGGACAGAGGAACTGGGCCTATTGTTGTAAATTAGTTTACAAATTGTGACTAAAGCCCCCAGTCAAACAGGTGGCGAAAAATTGGGCCTTGGGTGCTGGCGGAGCCAGAACACTGTAATCCCTTGCAATTTATCTTGTTGCAAGGAGGAAATGGGCCTGATGTTGTAAATTATTTTACAAATTGTGACGAAAGCCCCCAGTCAAACAGGTGGCGAAAAATTGGGCATTGGGTGCTGGTGGTGCCAGAACACTGTAACCCCTTGCAGTTACCTTTGTTGGACAGAGGAACTGGGCCTATTGTTGTAAATTAGTTTACAAATTGTGACTAAAGCCCCCAGTCAAACAGGTGGTGAAAAATTGGGCCTTGGGTGCTGGCAGAGCCAGAACACTGTAACCCCTTGCAATTTATCTTGTTGCAAGGAGGAAATGGGCCTGATGTTGTAAATTATTTTACAAATTGTGACGAAAGCCCCCAGTCAAACAGGTGGCGAAAAATTGGGCATTGGGTGCTGGTGGTGCCAGAACACTGTAACCCCTTGCAGTTACCTTTGTTGGACAGAGGAACTGGGCCTATTGTTGTAAATTAGTTTACAAATTGTGACTAAAGCCCCCAGTCAAACAGGTGGCGAAAAATTGGGCCTTGGGTGCTGGCAGAGCCAGAACACTGTAACCCCTTGCAATTTATCTTGTTGCAAGGAGGAAATGGCCCTACTGTTGTAAATTAGTTTAAAAATTGTGATAAAATCCCCCAGTCAAACAAGTGGAGAAAAATTGGGCCTTGGGTGCTGACGGTGCCAGAACACTGTAACCCCTTGCAGTTACTCTTGTTGGACGAAGGAACTGGGCCTGTTGTTGTAAATTAGTTTACAAATTGTGACGAAAGCCCCCAGTCAAACAGGTGGCGAAAAATTGGGCCTTGGGTGCTGGCGGAGCCAGAACACTGTAATCCCTTGCAATTTATCTTGTTGCAAGGAGGAAATGGGCCTGATGTTGTAAATTATTTTACAAATTGTGACGAAAGCCCCCAGTCAAACAGGTGGCGAAAAATTGGGCATTGGGTGCTGGCGGTGCCAGAACACTGTAACCCCTTGAAGTTACTCTTGTTGGATGGAAGAACTGGGCCTGATGTATTCGTTTACAAATTGTGACGAAAGCCCCCAGTCAAACAGGTGGAGAAAAATTGGGCCTTGGGTGCTGGTGGTGCCAGAACACTGTAACCCCTTGCAGTTACTCTTGTTGGGCGCAGGAACGGAACCTGCTGTTGTAAATTATTTTAACCACTTAAGGCCCGTAGACCTTTTTTACACTTGTTGTTTACAAGTTAAAATCATTGTTTTTGCTAGAAAATTACTTAGAACCCCCAAACATTATAATTTTTTTTCAAACACCATAGAGAATAAAATGGCAACTGTTGCAATACTATTTGTCACACGGTATTTGCGCAGCGGCCTTTCAAGCGCAATTTTTTTGGAAAAAAATCACTTTTGTGAGTTAAAAAATAAGACAACAGTAAAGTTAGCCCAATTTTTTGGTATATTAGATATAATAGATACCATACATGTTACGGTTGAAAATTGCGCACACTTGCTGAATGGCGACAAATTCGGGTACTTAAAAATCTCCATAGGCGACGTGTTGAAAATTTTTAACGGTTACCAGGTTAAAGGTGCAGAGGAGGTATTTTGCTAGAATAACTGCTCACACTCTGGCGATCATGGAGATACCTCACATGTGCGGTTTGAACACCGTTTTCATATACGGGCTTGACTTACGTATGCGTTTTCTTTGCTGCGCAAGCTCATGGTTACGGTGGCGCTTTAAATTTTTTTTTATATTTTTTTATTTATTTTATTTATTATTTTTTTTAACACTGTTTGTTTAAAAAAAGAAATCTGATCACTTTTATTGCTATCACAAGGAATGTAAACATCCCTTGTGATAGTAATATATGGTGACAGGTACTCTTTACCTTTGCACTTCACAGTATTCAGATCGCCAAAAACAGCAATTCTGAATATTGTCATTTTCTTTAAAACTGGTGCCGTTTGCCGCTGAGTAAACCAGAAGTGATGTTGTGACGTCGCTTCCGGAAATGTACCAAGGAGTCCCGATTGAAGCCGATTCCGGCTTCCACGGGGACTCCACACAGCGGCCAGAAGTGTCGGATCGGAGCTCCGGTCTCCTGGTGGGACGGAAGACCGGAGAAGAGCGGAGGGGGGTGGCAGGAGGATGGGGATTGCCCCTCCGACTCCCTGGGATAAAGACTGAGCACCTTTTGAGCCGGATCGGCCATTATCACCGGATAGCCCCCTGCCTGCTCTAAAAACAGGTACCAGGGCATAGCCTGTAGCTGCAGGCTATACCCCAATACATCCACTTAAAGCTGCCACCGTTTATAAACGGCGATTAGCATTAAGTGTATAAAAATTGTGATGACATGCCCCAGTCAAACAGGTGGTGAAAAATTGGGACTTGGGTGTTTTCGGTGCCAGAACACTGTAACCCCTTGCAGTTACTTTTGTTGAGAGCAGGAACGGGCCCTGCTGTTGTAAATTAGTGTAACCACTTCACACGAATCACAGTCTATAAACTGTTGCTGCTTTAAGTGGAAGTATTGGGGTATAGTCTGCAGCTACAGGCTATACCCTGGTACCGTTTTTTAGAGCAGGCGGCCAGCTATCTGTTGATAACAGCCGATCTGGCTCGGGAGCCACTTGGTCTTTATCCCAGGCAACGGGAAGGGACATCCCCCCTCCTGCCACCATCCGCCACTCTTCTCCAGCCTCCCGTCCCACTGGGAGACCGGAGCTCTGATCCGGCATGTCCGCCAGCTGTGTGGAGTCCCTGTGGAAGCCGGAAGACTCCTTCGTACCTTTCCAGAAGCAACGTTACAACGTCACTTCCAGTTTACTCGGCGGCTAACGGCTCCGGTTTTTAAAAAATGACAGTATTCAGAATCGCTGTTTTTGGCGATCTGAATACTGTGAAGTATAAAGGAGGGATGGGGGGTGTACTTACTTTTGTGAGATACTGTATATATTCTTGCACTGCCTGACTATATACAGATAGCCCTATCTATCTATCTATCTATCTATCTATCTATCTATCTATCTATCTTTTTTTTTTCTTTTGATGGATCTATCAATCTATCTATCTTTATATCTATCTATCTTTTTATATATCTATCTTTTTATCTATCTATTTTTTTTTTATTTTTTTTTTTTTACACAGTAAAAACGCTATCTAGCTAAACTGCCTGTATTCAGGAACCTAAGCTCACTATCTAACTCTGACCACCGCCACCAACACACTACATAGAGCCGCTCTACAAGCGGCTTTATATAGTGTGGGGCGTGGATTGATCGACTCAAACCGGGGGCCCATCCTTACTCACCATCATCATCCCCTCAACCCTCATCATCATTGGAGCCAACTTTCTCTTCTCTGTAGGCTCATGTTCCTACCTTCCTCAACCTCAGAACCAATCTGAATAAAGTAATGGCTGTGCATTGTCAAAGAGCAAGTGGCTGACACTGTGTTCAAATAACTCAGCTGACTCCTCCATAGCTGATGATGGGGCTATGGCAGGAGTAGCTGTGGATAAGGAGGCAAAATAAGCCACTCTGGCAGCTGCAGTGGACTGTGCACTAGTCTCTGCTTGGGTAATGGAGGATGAGGATGGTTAAGTAAGCCAGTGCACCACCTCTGCATGCTGTGGCTGTATAGCACGGGCAACATCACTAAACAGAAGAAATGATGCCCTGCCTGAGGACAGACCACTTACACCTTTGCCTGTGGACATAGACTCTGCTGGCCCACTCACAGTGCCTCTCCTTGTTGGACTTCCAGACATGATGGGGAAGCTTATTAACAAAATGTAATAAATATGGGGAAATGTGTACATGGATGCACTTTAATCAATGGAAAGTGGCGTTTGGTGCACTTTAACTTGAGTATTCACTACTAGTGTTGAGCGAACCCGGACTGTAACGTTCGGGTCCGTACCGAACTTTCGGGTGTCCGTGGCACGGACCCGGACCCGGACATTTCAAAAATCGTTCGGGTTCGGTCCGGGGTTCTGCTATTTTACTCCACGTGTTGAGAAGCTGCAGGGCAGCCAATCAACAAGCGTTTCACTGGTTTGCCCTTAGAAGCCATCACAGCCATGCCTACTAATGGCATGGCTGTGATTGGCCAGTGCATCATGTGACCCAGCCTCTTTATAAGCTGGAGTCACAGTGCTGCAGTCACATGCTCCTTGGGTTAGTGTAGGGAAAGGTAGCTGACGGCGTGAGGGACAGATTTCAGCCATTTTAAGACCTGATCCTGCATCCTGAGATAGATTACTTTACTACTGCTGTCTGTGCTGTTGCTCTGAGGACAGATAGCAGAAATTAGAGATTTCACATACCG
>BLSH010339175.1:192113-219353 GCA_018402905.1 Glandirana rugosa | reverse complement strand
GGTCCACATCCACTACACTACAAGGACGTCGTGGACGTCGATGCCAAAGTCACGAGAGGAGAACCGATACCACCGGACCCTCTACAGTCGCTTCTCGACCATACATATAGGGACTTTCGCCTCCCTTAGAAAGACAGACCGACGAACCTCATCAACAAGAAAACAAAATATCATCACATTGAAACGCTGATACAGCGCGCCCCCCGGAAGGAGGAAGAACCCCCGATCTCAGGACACCTGAGCCAGGTAGAGGTCCGTGAGATACCCCTAACTCCCGTATTCAAGGACTTTATCACGACATTACCATCTAACATTTAGATCCTGACAGAGTCCCTAGGGGGAATACGCTTACAACCTTGCAGACCGCGGGCCAGACGTTCCAACATTCGCATAAGGGGGATCCCTGAGACAGTCCTAGATTTACAATCTACCATTACAGCACTATTTCAGGAACTTATGCCCTCAATCCCCATAGAGTGCCTGGAGATGGACCGAGTCCACAGGACTCTAGCCCCCAAGAAGGAGGAAGGCCCCCCGCGCGACATAGTCGCAAAGTTACACTACTATAAAACAAAAGAACAACTACTCCAAGCAGCCAGACAGAAAGATTCCCTCCGCTTTCAGGGATATACATACCAGCTCTTCGCTGACATCTCCCAGGCCACCATAGCCAAGAGGAGAGCACTGAAACCGTAGCTGCAGGTGCTGCAGGAACATCACATCACCTACACCTGGGGCTTCCCATTTTCCATAAGATTCACCTACAATGGTCGTAAATATGTATGTAAATCCCAGGCTGACCTATGCTCTCTCCTCCAGGATCTACACCTCTCTCCTCCAGATTCCAGCCAAAAGGCTCAACGCAACAGACGGCGCTCTGCTTCCGGTTCTCCACGCAAGACCCACCCGCATACCTCCGCAGGAGAAGATCGCAACTTGCACAAAAGAGGCAGATTCACCCCCATTTTGTCCGAACAAGCAGACTCCATGGATTGAGGTACTTTGTTAACATCTCTTAACACACTAATTCACCTCGGAACCACCCTTTCTTGATTTACCGACCACCTGTGCCTTTGGTCACTGAGACCCCTTACCCTGCACATGTTTTCAGGACTGGCCGAGAGCTAACTTTTTTGGACAGATCAAAGATATGCCCGGACACCACTACCTGTTATCACCCCCCCCCCCTTTCATAGTCTCTCAGGAATGGGACCCTCCGCTATGCACGACCCATGTGCTTCCCATGGAAGAGGCTAACCATCTGCCCCATTCCCCTCCCCTTTCCTTTGGTCTAGCACCACACCATCCAGTCTAGCCTCTCCGATCTAAGGATTGAAGCTATCTTGTTTTGCTTAGTTCAACATGTGGACATTTAATAGTTTAGCTGATGCTTTTCTCCAAGCAATTGTTTATTGTTAAATTATGGTTTTGGTTGCTATGTTAACATTTTCTTACGCAGCAAATTCACGGGGCTGACTCGGTCCCTAATCTGCTAGTTATTAGTTTCAAGGGCATATATGCTTACCCACCTTACTACACTCAACAATCCTACACTTGGACTCTCAACCCTACTACCCAGGGTCCCTATCTAATAAACCCCCCTGCTTCCAATCACTCGAGATACCCCGTGGCCCACCCCCCTTTACACCTTTAGGCACCATACATGTCAGCGCTATGGCTGCCCCCACATCATTAGTCTTATCCAAACAGCCATAGGCACTCCCCGGTTCACAATGTTCCCCCACGTTGTTAATTGGTAGGTTCAGGTTTGATCCTCCCAATTAGCTATTCTAGTCCTCAGGCATCTCCTATTCCCTCAGGCCGTACAGGCTCTACCTCCCCCTTCCCCATAGATCTTACCATTCCTATAGGCTCATGCCCCACATACTCACTGCTACCCTAGCTTCTACTCTCCTTCCCCTCCCCCCTCCTTTTTCTTCTCCCTCTCCCGGGGAGACCTCACGCTCTTGCATGCTCTCCACATTATCAGCATCTATCTCTGACACACTGTTGAGATGGCCCCCTTGAACCTCTTGACCCTTAACGTTCAAGGGCTCAATAAACCTCAAAAAAGGACGAAGGCTTTCCGCTCTTTTGCCTCCCTCGATGCACATGTTGTGTTCCTGCAAGAGACACATTTTACCCAGCGTTATACTCCCAAATTCTTTCATCATTCCTATCCCCATGTATACACTGCCTCAGCCACTAAGAAGCAGAGAGGGGTACTCATAGCCTTTCACCGCAGGGCACCATTTACATTATCCAGGGAAATCAAAGACCCCGAGGGCAGATATATCATATTGATTGGCCATCTTCTCGAAACTGAAGTCACACTTGTAGCCTACTATGCCCCCAACAAGATACCCTACTTTTTTATGTCACACTTATTCCACATTACTGCCCAACATAGGCAAGGCACACTTGTTCTCGGCGGAGACTCCAACCAAACTATTTACCCCTTCCTCGATAAATCCCCTGCCAGCCCAAACCTCAGTCCCAAAAAAGAATCTTTTGAACATCTATTGTCATCCTTCTCCCTCACCGACACCTGGAGGGAAGCTAACCCTACTCGCAGACAATTCACTCATTATTCTCATCCCCATAAAGTTCTATCCCGCATTGAGCACATCCTGATCGACACATGCTCCACACCCTCCCTCATTTCTTCCATCATAGCCCCCTGCCCCTGGTCAGATCATGACGCGGTCATCACCTCTTTGACGTCTTTGATCCCACCACAAATAGATAGGACATGGAGCCTAAATGACTCGATCCTCTCTAATCCCTCTCACAGGGGGGATATAGTGTTAGCCCCCAAGGAGTACATCTCCAACAACTCAACAGACGGCATCAGCCCACTGACCCTTTGGGAAGCTCACAAACCTGTTCTAAGGGGTTTGCTTATAAGCAAGGCATCATATCTTAAAAAGAACAGACGAGCGAAACATAAACTCCTTGATGACCAGTTCTGCAAGGCACATGCAGCCTTTCAGAATGACCCTTCCCCGCCTCATAGACAAGCTCTAGACCAAGCGAAGCTCGATCTTGACCTCTTTCTGTCTGAGTCGGCCGACAAGACATTAAGACGGTCAAGACATAGACTCTATATGAAGAGCAATAAACCTGACACATTCCTAGCCCTCTCCCTCCGTAAATTGGAACAACCGACTCAAGGTGTCCCGTAACACATACACCAGCAACCCGGTGAAGATAGTAGCTCACTTTCGCAAACACCTTGCTGACCTCTACTCCCCCCACTCAACCTTTGATGAGACAAAGGCTGCCGCTTTTTTTTCTGACATCCCTCTTCCATCCCTAACCGCAGCCCAAAAGGCCACCCTTGAAAACCCAATTAACGAAACGGAAATGGCAGCAGCCATTAAGTCCCTACAACCTAACAAACGACCAGGCCCAGACGGCTTCACAGCTTCATATTACAAGCATTTTTCCGATCTACTCTCCCCTATGCTGACCTCTGCATTTAATAACCTACTTAAAGGTGACCACTTTAAACCAGAAACTCTCTCTGCTACAGTCTCCATGCTCCCTAAGCCGCAGTCTGATGACACTTCTTGGACTAATTTTCGTCCGATATCATTGCTAAATTTAGATATCAAACTATTAGCCAAAATCTTGGCTTCTCGCCTGAACCAGATTGTTGGAACACTGGTACACAAAGATCAAATTGGATTCATACCATCCAGATCCAGACAAGCTGGAGACGGCATCAGAAGAGCAGTTATCCTGACCCATGTTGCTAAAAAGCGCAAGATACCTACTTGTTATCTCTCGCTTCACATAAGAAAGGCGTTTGATAAGCTCTCATGGGCTTACCTATCATACTCTCTTAAGACCTGGGGCTTTGGCCCACATTTCCTAACTTGGGTCTCATCCCTCTACCGCTCACCCACGGCAAGCATTAAGTAAGCAGGTTACAGGTCTGCATCTTTCCCAGTAAGCAGAGGTACGCGCCAAGGTTGCCCCCTTTCATCTCTTCTTTTCGCTCTCGCAATTGAACCCCTGGCACAAAAGATTAGATCCGACCCCAATATTAAAGGCATCGAATTAGGTGGTCATCATCATAAATTAAGCTTATTCGCAGACGATATACTAAGATTCCTGACGGCCCCTATCACTTCGTCCCCAAACCTCCTCAAAAATCTTGAAGAGTTCAGCAAAATCTCCGGCCTTGTTGTAAATCCCCATAAATCTAAAGCTCTAAATATTTCCATTAACCCTCCACTCCTAGCCCAACTCCAGCAGGTGCTCCCATTCGCCTGGTCCACAAGCAGCATCCCTTACTTAGGAATCCACCTCACAGCAGATATCACAAACTTATATTCGGCCAATTACACACCTATGCTAAGACACCTGACTAGCCTCATGGAGTCTTGGTCCAAACTTCCACTGGCCTGGCTGGGCAGAATTACAGCGGTCAAGATGACCATCCTCCCTAAAATTTTGTACCTCTTCAGGGTACTACCGATCAATGTCCCCTCCCACTATCTGCGTATTCTTCAACGACGCGCGCTCCAGTATATATGGGGTAAGACAAGACCAAGACTCCAGAGACTTACCCTCTACTCCCCTAAACTGAAAGGAGGTCTTGGCGTTCCAAACTTTCATAAATACTACCTAGCGGCTCAATTGGCGCAACTTCCCAAATACCATGCCACTAAGGAAACCCCTCTATGGGTGTCCCTGGAATCGGTAGACTGTGACCCACTTTCTGTCGCAAACTTGCTCTGGTTGTCACCGAAAGACCGCAAACACATTGATAACCCTGTAACAATGCATAGCCTACGCATATGGGACCAGTTAAAATCCAAATATGGCCTACAATCCCCGCACAACCCCATGCTCTCCTTCCTTAAAAACCCAGCCTTCTATCCAGCCTGGGTCTCCCCAAACTCCTTTAACAACTGGACGAGATCCCAACTCCTCAGAGCTCACTCATTCACCACTCCTGACTCGTTTAAACCCTTCACAACATTATGCGAAACATATCACATACCCAGTTCCGAAATTTTTAGATATCTTTAGATTAAACATTTTTTTCTCTAAATGTCTATGCACTGACCCATCTTTACCCGCCCTATCCCCCTTTGAGCACACTTGTCACAAATACCCACATGCAAAAGGCCTAATCTCATCCCTGTATACCCAGATCCTAGACCCCCTGCCCATGGCCTCCACAACCTATGTTGTCAATTGGGAGAAAGATTTAAAGACACAACTAGACCCCAAAGAATGGACAGATATCTGGGAAGCCACTAAATCGTCCTCTCAGTCCATAGTAGCCATGGAAACGAACTACAAGGTACTCATGCGATGGTACCTTGTTCCTGCACGTATCGCAAAATATGCCCCAGCTTATTCCCCTCTCTGCTTCCGAGGCTGCTCTGAAGTTGGTACCCACCTCCATATCTGGTGGTCATGTCCCCTAGTGAAAACTTTCTGGGACCAAGTCTTCCAAATTTTGTCTCAATTGCTTGAAACTTCCCTCCCCCCCCCGACCCACTGGTCGCCCTCCTGAACAAAAAACCAGATAGTATCTCTAAGACCCAATTCAAACTTCTCTTGCAGGTCACAACCGCAGCAAAGCAAACAATAGCGAAAGCTTGGAAAACCCCGCTCCTCCACATTGTTGAAACTAAAAACAGAGTCACAAGAGCCATGATCCATGCACGAGTGGAAGCTATCATTTTAGACAGAACCAAGCCCCAGGAAAGACTATGGAAACCCTGGATGGACCATTTCATCCCTTCCAATTTTGACCACAGTCTCCTGACCCCTTGAACGACACCGATTCCACTTCCACTCAGCCATCGTTCTTGCTCATTGACTGTATCCTACAGTGTCACTGACATGAGCAGTGAAGTCTCCCCAGGACGCTCTCTCTCTCCCTCTTCTGCATCCCCACCCCTCCTCTTTCACCCAGATCCTCTTCCCCCATCCACATCCTGTTCTCCCCACCCCCCTCTTCCCTTACCTTCCCCTTTCTTTCCCTCCCCCCACACCTACTACAGTTCAAGTCTAGATAGACACAACTACTCCCCTAGGCCGATCAGGTCTACCCTCTGCTATACATTAATATCCTCCGACTACAAGACGGAACTTGACCGAAGCCCAGGTTAAGATCCTCACCCAACTTATCCCCCCCCCTTTTTTTTTTTTTTTCCTCACTCAGAAGCCTACTAACACACAGTCACTGACACGGTCATCCCGAGCTACTTATGCTAAGACGCACCCCAACCGTAAAGCTTGAATAATGTTCCACTTTATATCCACCCCATGGTCCAGGTGCAGATTGTTCCCAGTGGGGCATCTGGACTCGGGGGTGATCTCATAGAGGTTTTAACACCTATGTTATTTCTTGGTGTCTTCCAACTCTCTAAATGTGAAATCTCACTGTGACCAGTAACTGTATACAGATCTATTACCTGTGACTATTTTAGCCTAACCTATAGACCTGTTAAATTCTGGATCTATCTAGCATTTATGTGGATTTCTTTACATTTATTCCCTTGTACCTGTTCTATACTAATAAAACTTTTGAAAAAGAAAAAAATGTTTTCCCGCCAAGCAATATTTACCAGCACACTGGAAAATTCATGATAAAAAATCTTTTTTATTTCTCTATAATTTTTATCACTTTTGCTCCCATTTCAACAATATACAACATACTAATATGTAAACATTGACCTAAACTTTATTGCAACAATTTATGATTATTCTGCCAAACAATACTTATCAACACGCTGGAAAATTTGTCAAAATTTTTTTTTCTCTTAAATTTTATCTCTTCAATTTTATTTTCACGAAAATCCACGAAAATTCACCCCAACACATAACAATATTTTCCACGGCATACAATTAGAGCAGCGCCATACTCACCATAATTCACATTATATTATCCAAATTATACCTTTGGGAAGTTAGAGGTGGAGGCTGCAGCTCTTGGAATAAAATAATTCATCCGTTTGCGCGGAACATCCCATTTTACACAAGAGAAAAATACCGTTGGCCGCATGTAAATGCACTGCTGTAGTAATAGGGCATTAAAGAGAGCCTTTTGCTTAGCCCTGTGTGGGAAAAACTACACTACAGGTTTGCTGGTAAAATTATTGCAAAATGTTAATGTAGTCTAAAGTGACCATTGATATTTTACCAGCAGTTTACTGCAATAAAGGTTTTTCTATTCTCTGTACCTGTATCTATTCTCTGAAAAAAATGTTACACTAACAGCAATATAGAAATTTCTTAAAACAAAACTCCAATAAAAAATAACAAGATAAAATATATAGTTCATTAAGGGCCGGTTCCCACTGGTGCAATATCCGAGATCGGATGTGATTCGCACCGCACTGCAGTGCAAATCACATGCGATCTCTGTGCTATGCGATTTCAGCCATACAGATAGTATGGCTGAAATTACATCACATTCAGACGAAACTCGCACAGGACCTTTTTTTTTGGTCCACAGCAGAATCGGATCGCATGGGTGTGATCCGGTTCCTGTCCGAATTTGCAGTTTGCACTGCGATATGCAAACTGATTTGGGGGTGTCATTAACTTTCACTTGACACTCCCAGTTGTTGGCATATGGCAGTGTGAACTGTCCCCAGGAGACATGCGATGCGGGAACCCGCAGTGCATTTGCAGGGTTCCCGCATCGCTGCAGTGTGAACCGGCCCTAAAAGATAAAATAACAAAAGTCACTTTTGCTGCAATATTTATCTTCACTTCTATCATATTTTTTCTGCTTCTAGATATCCTCAGTCTAATGACCAGAATCATTCAACCCACTTCCTATGAGCCCAAGTCATCCTAGACCTACCCCAGCCCGTGACTGGACAATGAAAGGAAAAATAGCACAGTGATGAGTTCAACTCTCTGTCATTATTTTCCTATCAGCATGCTTGTGTTTAGTACACAGACTGATTGGTTTCTGTTACTGCTGGTTCATCTCACATTCCAGCCCTGCTCTACAGGAACTGTGCTTCTGATAACAGGTCATATTTTGAGACTTACACTGCTTTCTTTTAAAAATATTATTAATGATGTATTAATGATTACAGATATTCATTAAAGCAGAGTTCCGCCCAAAAGTGGAACTTCCGCTTTAAGCACCCCTCACCCCCTTACATGTCACATTTGGCATGTCATTTTTTTTTGGGACGGAGTGGGTACCTGGTTTTGACAGGTACTTCCTGTCCCTCTAACTACTTCCCGAGCTGGGCCGACTAGACGACTCCTTCTCTCCCCCTCGACGGCCCCTCCCTCCTGGCAATCTTCTGGGACACGTCGCAGGTCCCAGAAGATTGCCGGGCCACTAGGATTGCGCAGCGCGACTTGCGCATGCGCAGTGCATGCCCAGCCATGAAGCTGCAAGCTATTACCGCTGGGTGCCCACAGTAGTATTGCCGGTGCTGCGGAGGGGACGGGGAGAGGAGTGAGGCTCCAGGCGACCGCATCGCTGGACCATGAGACAGGTGAGTGGCTGTTTATTAAAAGTCAGCAGCTATACTTATTGTAGCTGCCAACTTTTAATAAACTTACAAACTAGTGTGGAACAGTGGAACTCCGCTTTAATTTGTACTTTTTATATTTTCCCAGAGTTTAGGTTTAACAACAGATGTGGTTGACTGAATGTGCCAGTTCATATTTGGAGAATTATTTCAACAACTACTACTTGTTAGCAAATACAGATGTCTTCTTACGTCCCATATGGGTTTGCATTTTTATTTTAAGTTTAAGTTATTGAGATGTAAACTTTAACATTCCAAACATGTGTCACTAATGGCATCCAGCATTAGCTGGGCCAATACTTCCAAGAGTTAGAATTATGTAAAGGCAACATTTTTAAATAGAGCAGAGAAGGGTTAAACTATCAGGTTATTTTTTGCTGTCTGTGTCTGGCTGGGGATAGTTCCCGTAACGTCTTGTCCCAGAGAAGCAACAGTACCTGAACATTTGTCCACAGTGGATGATTTATCCTCACCCCTTGCTCTAGTAACAACTCTAATCTGTAAGTGTTTCCTCTCACTTTCATTATCAGTGGCAATGATTTCCAGGGCAAATAGAGGGATGAATCCCCCCAGTGGGAACACAGGCAGCAATAAAAATGTCCCTCCTCTATCCAATACTAAAAAAAAACATTGTCTGTACTTACTATGTAAAGATAAAATTAAACTAGTAAAACTTCAATGAGACAAAGTTGTTATGTGTAGGACCTCCCATGCTCTGGTCACTGCACAATCATATTGTATGCATATTTTCTTCTTTTTCCAAAAGGCAAACCTATTGTATCAAATTGAGATAGGCATAGAAATTTGTTTGCAAAAGCTTTAATGGAAGGTTAGTATATGTAGAAGGTGGCTTGGAATAAAAGTAAATGCATTGATTTGCTCTGCATAGCAATGCACATGTTCACTTTCTTCAGCTTTCTTCAAGCAGCAAATACTGATTTAAAGGTAGGAGAGTGATGTGTAGGAATGATAACTACGTCTTATCTCCATTCCCATCTAATGCTGAGACTCACAGACTGCACCAACATCTCCCTGTTTTTTTTGTTTTTTTTTTATAAATTACTACATTTCCATAAACTTCTATGGACTTGGCATTAGATCCAAGATAGATCCCTTAATAATAAAATCAATATCATGGAGACTAAAATCATTGAAGGGAAAAAAGATAAACTACTACGTGACAAGCTTGATTATGATTTGGATATCGTATATAATTGGAAACCCAATAACAAATGGTTCAAACACCGCAATACACGTCCCAAGAAACGGGTCAGTTTTTCGGATCCTGAATCTGACTCCGTGGAGGACAGTATTGCTCCCACCGGATCAGACACCTCCGGTGATCTTACATCCCTTCTTGACACACAGTCCAGATCCAATATCGTTACTCCCAGTTCAAAAAACTAACAGCCCCCCAAAAAATCCACACAGAAGAAGAAAAAGGGCCCCCCAAAAAGACCAGGAGAGGGGGGAAGAAACACCGGAAATGGTGTTCAAGGCCAATATTCCCTCAGATCACAGACACAGAAGAAATAGGGATCTCCAATGTCATCAACCTTTCCAGCATGACCTTAACAACAGGACAGATTTCTGTATTAAGCAAAGGACTGGGATTTTGTCCCACCATACATTTTGACCTATTCAAAACGATTTTAAGGGTGAATCGCTTCACCAGGAACCTCACCCTTCGGAGACACTTTGCGAGCACTTCACCTGAGGATATGGACATTGCAAGCAGGGATGCCACAGATGTTGTCCCACACAGTGACTTTTCAGAGGACTTTTGTGAATTTACTTTTCAGGAATGTTGTGCCTTAGCGGATTTAGAATCTCTAAATAGCGAAAGCAGAGAAAAAATTGAGGGGTCACCTGATCAGGGAGGCCCTTTTTGGGTCCCCCTAAAGGCCCCCTCTACATTCTATCCTATACAGTCACGCTTTAAAGAAATGGATTCTTTCCAAAAACTGATAGAAAGAGATTTATTTAATCTGGCTAGTTTCACACAGACATCAAACAGAGCAATAGACAATTTAACACATGATGAACGTTCCTCTCTCAACCAGCTGCTCTGCAACCCCGATATCACCATTCGAAATGCAGACAAGGGCGGGGCGGTGGTGGTCCTTGATTCAGAACAGTATCGTTTGGAGGCATGTAGACAATTAAATGATGCTTCCACTTATATAACACTTTGAGAGGACCCCACCAAACGATATAGGAGCTTGCTGACCAGTCTGGTTGATGAGGGTCTTCATCTAGGTATTTTCACTCCTACACAGGCTTCCTCATTAATACCTGAATATCCAGTAATGGCAATTTTCCATCACTTACCTAAGGTACACAAACCCGAACGCCCACCGTTGGGCAGACCAATAGTATCCGGTATAGGATCTCTTAATGAGAAACTTGGACAATGGCTAGATGGCCAATTACAGCCCATAGTACATTCCCTTCCCGGATAGTTATGGGATACTAGCCATTTACTTAACATTATGGAGAAACAGCCTTGGTCATCTAACTATATGTGGGTATCATGCGACGTGGTGGGTGTATACTCATGTATTCCGCACCACCTTGCATTGGAAGCAGTTTGATTTTGGCTCAACCATTCCACCAATATGTCCATTGCGCTCCAACATTTCACACTTAGAGTACTTCAATATTTACTCATATTTGTCTTGCACATGATTGTGAATTGTCCTAATGCTACCACCTGCTGCAGTTTTCTATCTTTTTATCTTTTTACCCTCCCATTGGATTATGGATCAGAAGTCTTTCCTTACGGTCGCTGTCTTATAATATTACATTACCAATTGTCCATGTGGCACAACTATTTGGCTTGCTTTTTAGCCATTGTATAACTTTCCATACTATCTAGTCACTTATATATACATTTTTCTACATATACGTGTATAATGATTTTAACCACTGATCGTCCGAGAGATCTTTTTCCCTCCCACGGTCAGAATTTTTCAATTGAGGCTTTATTTCATCTCTATTTTTTAATGGGTGTCTTAATTTCTGATACAATCATCAGTGTTCACTAATGATACACACCTGTTTATAACTCACGAATATGCTTGTTTTGCACTTGTAATGAGCCACTAATTAGCAATGATTGCCTCCATGTGTACACCTTATATATATTCACTATGTTTGGCTCAGTAATATAGGTTATGATTAAGCGGACTACAGAGCCGTGAAACGCGTTAAACCTTTTGGAGCTGTGTTGTCACCTCTGTCTGTCAATTTTTCTCATTTTTGATGATTCACAATAAATCTTTTCCTGGGACTTTGACTGTGCGGTCTTTCTCCTTCTATTCATGATAACCTGGACTGGCGGTTGTTCGGTCCTGCACCTAGCCTCAAGGATTACACATTATTCCGCACTTGGAGCGGGCTCTCCACCTTCCTGTTCTGCACCAACATCTCCCTGTTTTTTGTTTTTTTTTATAAATTACTACATTTCCATAAACTTCTATGGACTTGGCATTAGATACCAAAGCAGACAGACAAAACCTGGTGCTAGCAGCTAAGTTTGGAAAACTTTTTTTTTTCTATTGGATAGAGTGGGGAAGGGTAAGACTCTTCATCGGGGCATTAATATTGTCTTTCACACCACTTCCTGCCTCAGTGACCACTATAGCATTATTGGAAAGGTGAACTTTTTGGTCTATGTATCAGGGGGGGGGGGTATGATGAAATCAGTGGGCCCCTGTGCAAAATCAAAAGTGGGCCCTATGCAGCGACAAAAATAATAATGCGGCATGCAAGGCACGTCACTGCGAAAAGTGGGCAAGGTTTAAATTACACTAAATATTGGGTGTGGCTTAAAGGGGGTGTGGTTTAATAGAGTCTGAGATGACTTACATAGTGCAGAATGTAGTAATGTTAAGTAGGGAATGTACAGTGTGGAGTGCATGGTGGTTTGTATGTGCAGGAGAAGATTGCAGGGTGTATGGAAGTGGGTGCTATGTGCAGGAGAAAAGTGTGTAATATATGACGGTGGGTAGTATGTGCAGGAAAAGAGTGCAGATTGTATGGCAGTGGGTAGTATGTGCAGAAGAGCAATGTGGAGTGTATGGAGGCGGGTAGTATATGCAGGAGAGGAGTGCAGAGTGTATGGCAGTGGGTAGCATGTGCAGGATGGTGTCACTAGAGCAGTGGACGGTTCAGTCGTTTATTGTTTTTATTTTATTTTCTATTATTTTTTACAATTTTATTTTGTTATTGTTTAAAATTTATTTTTTTTATTTTTTTTTCATAGTGCTTCGGCTGGGGGGAGGGCAGTGGATGGTGTCAGTAGGGCAGTGGACAGTGTCAGTAGAGCAGTGGACAGTGTCAGTAGTTTTTATTTATTTATCAATTACAAATGTATTTATTTATTTATTTTTTACAATTACATTTTTTCTATTTTTTTTCACAATTCTTTTTTGGGGGGAGGGTGTTGGGGCAGTGGATCATATCAGTAGGGGAGTGGATGTTGTCAATAGAGCAGTGGATGGTGTCAGTAGTTTTTTTATTTATTTTATTTTATTTTTTTACAATGATATTTTTTACATTTTTTTTATTACTTTTTACACTTTAAATTTTTTCACAATGCTTTTTTTTTGGGGGGGGGGGGGGTGGACGGTGTCAGTAATGTTTTTATTTTATTATTTTTTAAAATTGTATTTTATTTATTTTTTACAATTTTATTTTTTGTATTTATTACAGATCTTTTTGGGGTTTTTTTTATCAGTCTGTTTGGGGTCTTTGGTGTGAAATCAGGGGATCTAAACAGACCCCTGACATCTCCCCTTTGAGACAGAGAAAGGGACTGAGCACACGGATTCCCCAGTCCCTTTCTATGTAGCCTCTGAAGATGACTTGTAGAGGCTACCCCCGCAGGAGCCGCTGGTGAATGTTGGTTATCTCCTACCCTGCACAGCCAAGTACATGAATTTCTCAATCGCTCCTGAGACAAAAAAAACAGTCCTTGCAGCTGTGTTTGTTTTGTTTTTTTTATTTAGGGGAACTGAACTTGGATGGGAAATGGTTATTATGGGATGCCCACTTGATCAGTAGAAAGTCTTCAGGGACACAACTATATACATACGGTATATGCACACTCCTCTTCTATCTCCAGCATAGACTTGCATTTAGAACTACAACTCCCAGGACCAACTAGCACTGGTGGGAGGATCTGACACTGACTCAGGCAGGGACCACAGGCCCCTTTTGGTGTAGAAAAATGGAGGTCTTTGGTGCTAGCTGTCCTATTCCTGTGGCCACTGCTTCCAGTATCACCTCTATAGGCACTGCCAGCCCACCTGGCTGCAGCTGTCCCATTCACTATCCCTCCTGGCTATTTCTCTACAGTCCTCCCAGACTGAATCTGCATCCATCCCCAACTGCTTGCACCCAGTCCCTTCAGGCATGCCTCTCAGTTCTCTAACTGCAACACTTACCAGCCCATGTGGCTTTCTTTCTCCTTCAGTGTCCTCCTACTGTCCTCTCCTTGCTCCTGTGCATCCTGGTCAGGATCCCTCCGTGTGTCATGAGAAGGGTCCCTTCCGCACCCTAGCCCAGGCCTGAGTTCACCCCCCCTCCAGACTGGGGAGCTACTCTCAAAGGCCTCAACACCCTAACACTCTATCTCCACCTTCCACCCGAACTCCACACTGCCCCTGCTGGGCTGACCCTGAGTATTTGAGGGGGCCTGCCTCTGCTAACCCTTCTGTTGTGGATTGGTCAGAATATTCCAGGTAGCTCCTCCCAGACACCTCCTAACTGCTTCTGGAAATGTCTCCAAGTTCCCAGCAAGCATGGAGGAGTTACCAGAGAAGCTGCTGCTGAGTCACTCACCTGACCCAGAAAAAGGTAGGGTGGCAAGTAGCACACAGAGGGGGACCAGAGGAGCACAGATGAGGGCCAAAGGAGCTCAGAGGGGGACCAGAGGAGCATAGAAGTGGGCTGGAGAAGCACAGAAGGGAGGCAAAGGAGCAGGCAGAGGAACCGGAGGAACACAAAGGGGAGCCCAGAGAGAAAGGGCAATCTGATGGACAGTCGGGAATGATCGGTGCGGCGGTGGGGGCAATTACAAGCACTAATTTCCCTGTGTGGCTTTCAATGAAGCAGCTGAAAGCTGCGGGAGGGAGAGGAGGAGAAGTGGCTGTCAGCTGCTTCATTGAAAGCCACACAGTGTGTAACTGCCCCCACCACCACACCGATCACAGCTGACTGTCAAATTTCACCATCCATATTTCATCATCCATGGGTGCAGGGTGTGTCAGACCACAGTGGGCCCCTCTCAGGGCCCGTGTGCAGTGAACACCCTGCACCCATGGATGATATACGACTGACCCCAATATTTACACAGCTTTCACTCAAGATACACACTTTTTAAATATAAGACTCTATGTAAACAACGAGGTGGATTTACAAAAGGCAAATAGACTGTACACTTTTCAAGTGTGGTTGCACTCATTTTCACCAGAGCTTATTGAATGTGGGGAAGGTCTACTGATTTCCAACATCCAATCACGTGCAAGCAAAAATGCAGATTTTTTTATTTTCCTTGCACCTGATTGGGTATTCTTTGCAAAGTGAAGCTTTACTAAGCTCTGTAAAAAAAATGAGTGCAACTCCACTTGCAAAGTGCACAGTCTATTTGTCTTAAGCAAATCAACCCCAATGTGTTAATCTTGGATTTTTACCACACTACAGTCTTTAGAGTTTACACTGAATGTGAAAAAGAAAACATCCAGTTGATTGCAGTTCTGTTTCACAAAACACCTTGTAAATGAGAGATGTCAAAGAAAATGGATGGATTTATTTCAGGTTGATAGGATTTTAACAACTTCTTAAATGTGGTGGAGAGAAGGGCACCACTAAACATAAAGCATGACAAACTCTAAAGATATTGACTACATCAACAAAAGATAATGGGTTCTACTCTTGCTAGTGTGCACAGAATCCCCAAAACCAGAAACGAAATTGAAAAAATATTGTCAGGCATGAAGAATCTTAATTTTATCTCTGCCATACAGGGTCATAATATGGTTCTCTTTTTTTCAACCTGCTGATGGTTATGTATTGGTGTGGGCAATGTTTATTGGCATACATTAGATGCTTCTAGGTGTAATCAAACTTGATTTAATGGTTCCCAGCACAGTCACATTCAAGGCATGATATGAATGACACAGTTGTTTGTGCTCTCAACCAAACTGTCAAGCCATCACATAGCTGATGTCATAACTGTTCATACATAGAGCACCATAAGAACTGCAGATCAAACAGAGGTTAAGACAGCAGCTCCTTTGTCTGTAAAAAATAGGAAGGTTAAGTTCTGTTTTAATGGCAATTATGCAGTAATATCTAAGTACTGCATTCCTGCTGAATATCTGCATCCCTTTTTTGCTGCAATCTACAAATGTTCCATTGGCTACATCTAGCAGGAAAACATTCCATGTAAAATATACATAATCAAAAAGCCATTTACATGACCATGGCATTGATTTTGGTGTATTATGTTAGCCTGCACAGCACTCAGATTTCAAAACACATGACCAGAAAATCTGGATGAATGGAACAAATTCCCACAGAATGTTACTAAAGCTGGCCATACACTAATCTACCAGGGGGTAGAACGAAAATAAAAAAATTACCAAATTCTCCCATCCACACACTTGATGTGGATAGGGGAATCACTCTTGCTGTGCTATTGTGTTCTGACAGTGGGGAACCTTCCCTGCCATCAGAACAGACGGATCAGTTTTGCCGACTATAGCCCGTGGCACTGATTATTTGGGGAAAACCCAGATCGACTTCTGTACAACTAGCCTACCCATACATGGATCAAAATTCTGCCAGTCCCTGCTGAATTGACTGAATTTTGATCTATGTATGGTTGCCATAACTTCATGGTTAACTGATGCCTCAAAGAGTCTAGCTTCTCTTGGCTCTAGGTTTTAACTGGCACTAGATAATGTAGGTGCACCTAATAAAGTGACAACAGACAAGGAACACGGGAATCTGTGCTCACATTAATGTCCTGGGTGTCACTGAGACACAAGTCAAAGTGAAAGTTTCCAAAAGAGCATGCACTGGAATAAAATAAAAACAGAGAAAATGTAAAATATAGCTAACGTTTAACTTTATTGGTTACTTGCCTCAGCCATGGGTATGAAGTCTTGCTGTTGCTGGTTTTTGACACGATCCATAAATCTTAATTTTATATCAGCTTTTAACCTGAGGTTTCTTGTGGATAGATAACATTTCTACTGTTTGCTTTATTATAATCATTTTCATGGCATATTACACTACACTGCTTTTTGTATTTTAACTCTGAACCAGGAATAATCATTTACAGATGCATCTTGATTCAGAAAATTATATAAATGTCTCCTAAAAACACCTTGTAGATGCTGGGATTGACGATGTTAGCATTTATAGAACATAAAAGTATCACAACGTGATTTATTATTTTTTGAATGCAAATAAGCGGAGACAGAATTACATAATGATGTCACTGGGATTGAAAAGTAATTTATTGTATTAAAAATTATAGGGCCTTTTAAGTGGAGCTATAAATTTAAATGCCAAGACCATGTGCATAGATTTGCTAGTTAATGCTAACTAAGGCCCCTTTATCCATCATCATACGGTTACTCATATAACTTTCCCAAGTTCCATATATTAAGCTGATTGCCTTTGACATTTCAGCAACTTTAAATAACCACCTGCCACCTAGTGACTAAAGTTAAGATTAATCTTTAGTAACACTATACACCTATCTCATTCTCTGCAATTGCCCATTGCACTTAGCTAACAGATAGCTAAGAAAGTTGCTATAGAAGAAGAAAAACAAACAGTGGGACTGTGTGAGCCAGAACCCTTCCTGGTTCTCTTTGTAGTATGATCAAGTGTGGCTGAGTAACCTAACAGTGTTTGTTGTAGAAATTATGCACTGGTGTGAAATGTTAACATTCACTATTTATATAAAATCTAGTTTATATCCTTAAGTAGCTGTGTTAATATAAATTTGCTTCTAGATGGAAAGTTCTAGTAATCGCCCACATGGGAAATGTAAAGGAATGGCATAAGAGGAGTGTACAATCCACCAGCACACTCATTAGAGAATTACAGTCTTGTCAGCAGGAGATCTTTTTCAGAATTGTACACTCTGCACTTGGTTGTTATAATGCATGTAGTCAATATACATTTAAGTGATTGTAAAGATGTTAAAACAGATGAACCTTGCTGTTTATCAGATTTATTAAGGTGCAACTTTTCTGCATATTTATTATATTAAGTGTGTAAATTTGGTGCAGCTTTGTGCTTATGTTGCCTGTATCACTGCAAAATTGTTTTAACCAGTTGAAGCTCTCAAGAAAAGAGAACGTAAAACTTTCTGTCGATGGCAGTTCATATGAGAATCTGTAATATACAGTATATCTGTAGTTTTAAATGCACTGTTATCTACTGACTTGACTGCCTCCATAGTCACAAATGTAACTGTTTTTCAGACTGGAATGGCTATGGCTCAGAGGGGTACCTTGGAGTGAGGGAGTGACTGATGCAATCTTGTATGGATCTCCTAACTTACCCATCTGCCTTTGGGACACGGCCTTCACCACAGTGGTGGTGTTCCTGGGTAATCTCTACCTGGTGATGGCTCCATAGTTCCAGTGCCGATGTTATAAAGCAGAGCCACTGCAAGACCTGAAAAAAAGTTTCTCCTTTCTGAGGTAAGCAACTAAGCTGACACCAGTGCTTTTACTTCCCGAATCCTCCTTTTGCCAACCACCAATGTACACATTGTAAGACGGGGGCCATTCTTTATCCTGCTGTCCTCCAATGTAAATATCATTCTAGCTTCCAATGGCTTTCATCAAGGATAATTATTATTCCACTGTCAACCATCAGCTTTACATTGATTGCCATTTGTAAGAAGAATCTGCCTGGGTCCAATTTGCAGGGGATTCATCCAATCCTGTTTGAAATCCGCAAAACTGTAACTTAGTAGCAGATGTTATTGAAGTCTATTAGGGGCAAATCTTGATACCAAATTCTGGCCATTATCAAGGCTTTTGACAATAGCTTGCCTTTTTGTCAAAAAAAGACCAGGGGAGCCTGGTATGGCCATGGAAGACATTTAACAAAGCAAATTTGAAAAAAAAAATGGCATACAGTGGAAGGAAAGTCCTTTCAATGCAAATTTGGCAACAAGGAAACTGTGTAGTTGCAGACAGCATTAGCAATACTGTATTCTGGCATCACATATTTGGGATGTGTCATTAGTTTTTATATTTAGCTTGGTTAAAAAACAGCAGCACCCCTAATCTGATTCATATCAATTTAAAAAAGGCTTGTTTGTAATCTTTTTTCACAGTGCCACTCTGAGAAAATGCACTTAAAGAATGTTTTATAAAAGGTGTAAAGAGAGTGTACAAAAACACATCAAACCCACAACCACACGCTACCTGAATCCCCTCCCATCCCCTTGTCTTCAATTTTTCCCAAAATATTCAAAATATAGACTTTATATATCTGTTTGGTAGAAACTGAACAGTATGGGAGCACTGAAATAGGTAGGAAATAGAAAAATAAAAAAAGAAAGGGCAGGTTGTACCTTGTAATAAAGATTAGAATGTAGTATCTGAGAGACAATAGCCACTGTGAGGCACTGTCAGACAGAGTTGTGGACATTGTATATGTGTCACCTAGATTTTTTACCTACATGTAGCGAGGGGCTCCAGGGTTTATATCTGTTCTAGAGAAAACAAACTTTTTGTATTCTAAGATCTTAATTCTGGTCTTCGTCCCCGAGCTCTGAGACTTTGTAGAGTTTTGGGTGGGATGAAACCTTCAGTCATAAGCCCACAATTCAACTGTTAGCCAGACCTCATTAATTAGTCAGTTGGTCACAGGCCTTTATAGATGTAAGCTGACTGAAGCTCAATGGCTCTCTCTGCTATGCTGGGTGAAAGACTACTGACAGAATGCTAAAAAAAGTACATGTGCTTCTTGGTTTGGAGAACCCATTAGGGCGCACCCTGTTAGGCAGGAATTGACATAAGTTTTAGTTAGTGATTTGGACAAGCAGGTGTTTTGTTTGCTTTTTGCCTTGGACTTGCTATACGAAACCCATTGTTCAGTAACTGGACAGTATGTAAGCAGTTTGGTTAGGCTGAAGGCAGGTTTTGTCTTGAAATAATACTAGAGTGTACTATTTTTAGAAACAATAGCCACAAATATTGTACAGTGGCTGTTCAGTGGAGCTGCAAAAAAGCTAAACTATAACCACCCCAAAATCATCTGTTCAAGCCCCACTTTGTCCAAACGCTTTGCGCTGCAATTTACCCTGTATAACTTGGTGGAAATTCTCTGGCCCGGGTTGCCCTGGAGAAGCAGATTCCTAGTTCGTTTTTCTTTTTTTGTTACTTGTTATTTTTTCGTTTCATATTATTTTTATATTTTTTATTTTCATATGTATTGTATTTCCATTTTTATTATTTTTCTGTATTTTTTGGTATTGATGTAGTGGTTGGGCTGGTGCTTCTGCAATTCCTCTGCTTTGCCAGCACAATGTTTCTCCTTCCAGACGCAGGGCAAGCAGTTGCATTTTTTATATTTATTTAAGTCTTTATAGTCAAGGAACTGGTGGAATAGCTGCAGAGGAAAACCTAGGACATAGCCTTCCCATCCTTTCAGAATTCAAGAGGGCGGGGAGGCAGCAGCAAATGGGGGAAGGAATATCCTACAGCCAGGGGGGAGGGCATAAAGCAAAAATTAAAGGGGCATCCATGCAAAAAAAATAATAATAACAAAGTCATGCTTAAAATGAAAGGTAAAGGTGCTACCACATGGAGGTAGTAGGCGCATAATAACAAATGAGGCATCCACAAAAGAAAATAACAGTAAAGCCTTAAAAGGAAAGGTAAAGGTGCTCTCACATGAAGGTAGTAGATGTATAGCAAAGCATTGCTTATGTGACCTCCTCTTTACCTCCTCCCTCCTCTCCTCTTCCTCCTACACCCCTTCCACCTAGCTCCCCCTTTGCCTTTGTACTTCCTGTTTACCAGATTATTGTGCTCTCTCCAACTTTTTTTCTAATGCTGCTGTCCGTATCTTTGCCACCACTCGCTAGCAACCTTTGGCTCGTTCCTCAATTCCGCTTATGATTGATCGTAACTTGCAACCTCTTGTTACTAACCCATGGCTTGGTTACTGACTACCCTTTTTCTTGATTCCCAGCTTGCTCACCTCCTGGTGGGGTGATTCTGAGGAGTGTGACCTGGTTCTAATACACAGCAAAATTCATCCTTACACTCATAAGCTCTGGTGAATACAAGTTACTGCTCAGACCCTGCATCTCTGGTGAGCCTGCATCACCTGCCATAGTGACATGCTTAAATACTTATCCTGCTGATAGGTGGGAGCCTCTGTACTGCAGTAGCTACTGGTCTGAAATGGTGTATCCCCTAACCTACACATTAATGCAGACCCACTTGTGATGAAGTGAATGGCAGTCTCAGTCTGGGCTCCTGTCAGGCACACCCCAATGCGGGGTGAGGTGAAACGCATTCGTGGCGTGTCCCAGGCTGAGACTGCCATTCACTTCATCACAAGCGGGTCTGCATTGATGTGTGGCTTAGGGAACACACCATTTGCCAAACCAACATTTGGAGCCGAGATGAGCTCCTTCCCCGGTCAGCACTCACAGCAGTGGG
This sequence comes from Glandirana rugosa, assembly GCA_018402905.1. Lineage (NCBI taxonomy): Eukaryota > Metazoa > Chordata > Amphibia > Anura > Ranidae > Glandirana > Glandirana rugosa. The sequence continues at coordinate 198,106 of BLSH010339175.1, read as the reverse complement.
CACAGGATCATTATCCCTTATAGCCTTAGCATTACACATCCTCTTTGTATTGGTTCATACTGGTCTCTGATCTTTGACCTTGACTGAATAATCTGGCCTAAACGTGCAAGAAAAGTAACTGCTGTGGCTCCTTTCAGACAGCAAATTGTAGAGCTACAAGAGTTTGGTGCAGCAGTGCTGCAGGGCAGCCCATCAGCTCAATTGCATACTGGGCAAGTTCTGGCCAGTGGTGTATTCTCATGACCCAGTAAGCCAGTGGATCATTGACTGGAAAGCTCTCCATCTCTGTTTTTGCCCCAAGATAATCGCCCACCATGTGATGCAGACACTGGCGATGGGATGTGGAAGCTGACAGCCCTGGGTGGTGAGGAATAAAACAAATTGAGAAATGCATCATTTAGGAGGCCACTTTCTCCACTGCTCCTCTCTTGACCAACAGAAGCCCCAAAACTACACTTTCTATGACACTGTAACCTACCAGAGTCGGGAAAAGCGTTAGATAAACTCATCTTTAAGGTGTCCTCAAGAGATTTCATCTTCTGCACTCTCTTTGGGGACAGGTTGAGTTTTGAGACTTTCCTCTTGTAACAGTGGTCAAGGAGGGTTGCCAATCAATAGTGATCCTTCTCCTTTATGCCATGTATTCATGGGTCCTTTCACTGTCTTTGAAGCATGAGGGAGCCCATGCACCGCATATTTGTGGAGACATGAGAAGCAGACTCCTCATGGTCACTCAGGATTACAGTATCTGGAACTGCCTCCTCCCGGCCACATACTACTCCCAAGGGTTCTAGGGATGGAAAACCATCTCCTACTGTTTGATATATATCTTCCCCTGCTTCAATGCCTCCAAAACTGCCAGAATCCTCCTCCTCTCTCTCCTCTTGTGTGTTCTGTGGTGCAGGAAGAGCCTTGAGAGCAAAGGAAGTCCTCCTCTTCTTCCCGCTGCTCTGCCTCGAGTGCCCTGTCCACAATGCCACGCAGAGTCTGCTCCAGCAGGAACACAACAGGAATTGTGTTACTTATGCATGCATTGTCCTTGTGGCCTCCTCAAATGGTGACAGTACAGTGCGCGCATTCATTATGAGCAGGCATTGGTGTAGGGAAAAAAAGCCTAGCCGGCCTGAGCCTGTCGTTGTGCCATACTCACACAGGTACTCGTTGATGGCCCTCTACTGCATGTGCAGCCGCTGCAGCATTGCTAAAGTTGAGTTACACCTGGTAGGCATGTCACAAATTAGGCGGTTTATGGGCTGGCGGAATTTAGGAAAAGCTGCACCACCAAACTGAGGACATGTGCCATGCATGGCACATGTGTCAACTTTCCTTGTCTAAGGGTGAACAGGAGGTTTGTGCCATTATCCCACACCACCATTCCTGGCTCCAGCTAGGGTGGCGTGAACCACCTCTGGGCCTGTCCCTGCAGAGCTGCAAGAATCTCTGCTCCAGTGTGGTTTCTGTCCTCTTGACACACCAGCTGAAGCACTGCATGGCACCTTTTAGTCTGACTCATTGAATAGACCTTTGAACGCTTAGTGGGTACTTGAGGTTCATAGGACAATTCAGCAGAGGAGGGCATGAAGGAGGAGGGGGTAGAGCTGACAAATCTTTCATCATCACCAGCTGTATGGAGACGTGGGGGCACCACAAGCTGCAGCACTGAGCCCTGTCCTGCATCCTTCTGAGTTACAAGCAGCGTTACCCAGTGTGCTGTGAATGAAATATATTGCCCCTGTCCCTGCTTGCTGGACCACGTGTCAGCAGTAACATGGACTTTGCAGCTCACTGCCTTTCCCAACGATGCCACAACATTGCCTTCCATGTGATGGTAGAGAACTGGAATGGCCTTACCTGAAAAGAAATACCTGCCATTGTGGTACAGCTCATTATGCAAATTTACATAAGGGGGCAGAATCCACCAGACGGAAAGGCAGAAGTTGTAGATACAGCAGCTTTGACAAGCTTGCATTTAGACACTGGGCATGTGGGTGGCAGTGACTGTATTTTTTTTCAGCTGCAGCAGATGGGGCAGAGAAATTTGCCGGCTATAGTCTACACCTGGTGGTGTGCTGCTGGCAGATGTGCTGCAAGGACCTGGGACACCCTGCGCTATACCATCATTCCTGTCAGTGGAGGCTGCTGAGAGGTTATGAGGTATAGCAGGGGCAGATTGTGCTGAGTAAGGAGGAGGGACAGATTTGTGCCCCTTTTGTGTTGCTTTTAGGTGCTCTTGCCAATGGGCTGAGTGGTGGGAGGCTAAATGCCTTGTCAAGCATGTGGTACCCAAATGGCTAGTGTTTTTGCCATGCTTGATGTGCTTGAGACAAAGTTTGTAAATAGCAACAGTGTGATCAACTGCACATGTACTAGAAAAGACCCAGACAACTGAGTTGTGGGAAATGGGCAGGGAGATAACAGCTCCACAATGTGATGGAATAGGGTGGCTTCTCCCTACTCTTCCATGATGGCTGCCTCGTTGGTGTTGTGCCTCACCCTCACTTTCCTCCTCTGCTCTATCTGGTACCCAAGTCGCGTCTGTGACCTCATCATCATCATCTCCTCCATCCTCATTAATACTTGATTGGGGGAACATGAATGGCAATTTGTGTACCAGTGTTCTCCCCTCTCTGTAGGCTCATGTTCCTGCCTTCCTCAACCAACATCTGAATCAAATAATGGCTGTGCATCGTCAAGGCGCAAGTGGCTGACGCTGTGTTAAAATAACTCAGCTGACTCCTCCATAGCCGATGCTGGGGCTATGGCAGGAATAGCTGTGGACAAGGAGGCAGGTTTAGCCACTCTGGCAGCTGCGGGGAACTGTGCACTAGTCTCTGCTTGGGTGACAGAGGATGAGGATGGTTTAGTAAGCCAGTCCACCACCTTCTCTGCATGCTGTGGCTGGATAGCACGGGCAACATCAAAAACAGAGGAAATAACGCTCTGCCTGAGGACTGACCACCTTTGCCTGTGGACACATATGCTGCTGGCCCCCTTACAGTGCCCTGGGAACATCTGCCTCTCCTTGTTGGCCTCCCAGACATGATGGGGTGGTGCTTATTAACAAAATGTAATAAAGATGTGGAAATTTGTACGTGGATACACTTTAATCAATGGAAAGTTGTGTTTGGTGCACTCTAATTTGAGTACTTACTACACAGACACACTCCATAGATACACTATAATATACTGCAATATACTGCGTCAAACGTCCAGTAACGCACAGAAATACACTATGTTAAACGTGCACTAACACGCTGGAATATGCGGCGTTAAACTTGCAGTAATTCACTGAACTATACTGTGTTAAACGGAAGGTAATGCACTGAAATATATGACGTTAAACTTGCAGTAACACAATTAAATATACGGCGTTAAACTTGCGGTAATGCACAGAACTATATGGTGTTAAACTTGCAGTAACGCTATGAAATATACTGCGTTAAACTTGCAGTAATGCACAAAAATATATGGTGTTAAACTTGCAGTAACGCACAGAAATATATGTCATTAAACTTGCAGTAATGCACAGAACTATATTGCGTTAAACTTGCGGTAACGCTATAAATTTGCGGTGTTAAACTTGCAGTAATGCACAGAACTATATGGCATTAAACTTGCAGTAAAGCAATAAAATAAACAGCGTTAAACGATCACTACACTCACACTGACTGAACTGAGCCTAGATCCACACTAATGTAAAGATGAATGGTGGTCACTCACTACACTCACGCTACCTGAACTGTCCCTAGATTCTCACTAATGTAAAGATGAATGGTGGTCACATTACACTCACACTGACTGAACTGTCCCTGGACTCACACTAATATAAAGATGAATGGTGGTCACACACCACACTGACTGGACTATCCCTAGATTCACACCAATGTAAAGATGAATGGTGGCCACCACACTCCCACTGACTATCCCTAGATTCACACGAAACATGTTCTACACTGACAATAGAATCCCAATAGCACACTATAGCACACTAACTGTCTAGTAGCACTGAAACCTGTTCTATCTCTCTCTCGACGCTGCCCCCACTGAAAATGGCCACTATTGAAAGAATACTTTTATAGTGTGGGGCGGGACTAAGAGCAATGAGCCATGATTGGATAGAGTCATCATGACAATGTGTCCAATCATGGCTCTGAAAGTGCTCTGTGCCCTGATTGGGCGAAGCTTTCATTGCTTCAGCCAATCAGGGCTTTCAATGCACTGTGCAGTGGCGCAGTGCATTGTAGTTGTTCGGCAGGCTGAACAAACGGTCGAACGACCCGATAATTTGGTTGTTCGGCGAACCGGTGAGCAGCCAATGTTTGGCCCGAATTCATGCTCGGGCTAAGCTGTTCGCCCATCCCTATTACCTACAAAGAAAAATTTGTTAACCAGTTCCCGACCAGCTCGCGTACATTTACTGCTGCAGAGAAGCGCTCTTTAAGCGGCGGCTCGCGGATTGGGCGGCTAGGGGGCGGAAGCGCACTGGCAGCGATGCACTCTCATGGCCGCCGCACCCTGCAGGAGTGTGCCTGTGGCTCAGGAGGACTTGATGTCCGCCCGCGAGCCGCAATTGCTTAGGACAGATGAAAAACAGGGAACCGTTGATGTAAACACAGTGGTTCCCTGTGCTGTCAGGCAGCATCTAAGAGATCTACTGATCCCTGGCAATAGGATCAGTTAGATCTCTTATGCCCCTGACAGCCCAGCCCCCTCAAAGTTAGAACACACCCAGGGAACACAGTTAACCCCTAGAGCACCCCCCCAAGTTAACCCCTTCACTGACAATGACATTTATACAGTAATCAGTGGATATTTCAATTTCTGATCGCTGTATAAACCTCATTGGTTCCAAAAAGTGTCAAAAATGTCCGACATGTCTGCCGCAATGTCAAAGTAACGATAAAAATCACAGATCACCGCCATTACAAGTAAAAAAAAATAAAAATTGTAAAGACGCCAGAAAGGAATTCTCATGGTTGTAAACACGGCAACTTTTGCACAAACCAATCAATAAACGCAGTTTGCAATTTTTTTGATATGAGGAAGAATATATATCAGCCAAAACTGATGAATACAATTTTTTTTATAGTTTTTTTTTTAATTTGTATTTTAGCAAAAAGTAAAAAATATTGTTTTTTTTTTTTTGCAAAATTGTCGCTCTCTTTTAGTTTATAGCGGTGATCAGAAATGATGCAGAGGTGATCAAATATCACCAAGTGAAATCTCTATTTGTGGGAAAAGAAAGGAAGCAAATTTTGTTTGGGTACAACGTTGCACGACCGCACAATTGTCAGTTAAAGTGAAGCAGTGCCCAATCGCAACAAGTGCTCTGGTCCTAACATGGGAAATCCTTCAGGGGCTGAAGTGGTTAAACTTTATCATTGGGACCCATTACCAATGACACAGTTCTTCTTGAACTCCAATTTGAGGCTGATCATTGTGAGACTATAAACTTTCAGCTGATTACATCACCCAAATTTCCTGTCATCCCAGGCATTCCTTGGTTTTCTACCAAAAATAAGAACAATAAATGAGCAACTGAGGGTCCACAAACCTTGTATACAGAATAGCAAACAAAAAAAAGTGCAGCACTTAACCACTTGCCGACCGCCGATCGGCGATTGACGGCGGCAAAGTGGCTCGTTCCCGCAAATCGCCGTCATACGACGGCGGCTGCGGGAACGTGTATAGTGAGCGCGCGCGCGCCGCCGGAGGCGCGCCCGCGCGCTCACTGTGTCCAGGGGGGGCCAGGGAGCGGGTGCGGCGGCTTCGATTGCCGCCGGCCACCCGCGATGCCCCCCCCGGAGCGAATGAGCGGAGGTCCGTGTATGTAAACACGGACCTCCGCTCTGTGTGAGGGGGTAGGGCTGTGATCACAGCCTTCCTTTACGTGAAGGCTGTGATAACTTCCCTTCCCCTGTTAGGGCATCCCCCATACAGTTAGAACACGCCCAGGGAACATAGTTAACCCTTAGCGCGCCCCCTGCAGGTTA
>BLSH010339175.1:165746-182114 GCA_018402905.1 Glandirana rugosa | reverse complement strand
TTAGATGTGGAGGAGGGACCCAGTCGACTAACGGAGGGTACCGAAAGTCATAGTAGACATACGACTACTGTGTGTTTAGATGGAGAGTTGTGGGGTCTAGAGAGGTAGACAGATGAGTGCGTTGGGGGGACGGGTTGATAGTTGAGCCATTGATTTTGACAGAGAAGTCTGGGGAAGTGGCACGTGGGGGAGGAAATATCATAAGCTCGGTTTTGGATAGGTTGAGTTTGAGGTAGTGATGTGACATCCAAGCTGATATGTCTATCAGTAAGTTTGTGATGCGTGAGTAGACAGATGGAGAGATCTGGGGTGTTGAGAGGTAGATTTGTGTGTCATCAGCATACAGATGATACTGAAAGCCATGGGAGGCAATCAGCTGACCCAGGGAGGAGGTGTAGATTGAGAAAAGGAGAGGTCCAAGAACAGAACCTTGGGGGACACCGACAGATAAGGGAAGATGAGAGGAGGAAGCAGAGTTGTAGGTGACACTGAAGGAGCGGTGGGATAGGTAGGATGAGAACCAGCTTAGAGTACAGTCACGGAGACCAAAGGCATGGAGTTTTTGAGGAGGAGGGGGTGGTCCACTGTGTCAAAGGCAGCAGATAGGTCCAGGAGTAGTAATACAGAATAGTGTCCGTTGATTTTAGAAGTTATTAGGTCATTAGTGAGTTTAAGGAGAGCAGTTTCTGTAGAATGCTGAGGGCGAAATCCAGACTGAAGGGGATCAAGAAGTTTGTTCGTGGTCAGATGGTCACTCAGTCGGTTGTAGACCAGTTTTTTGAGGAGTTTGGAGGCGAAGGGGAGTAAGGAGATGGGGCGTAGGTTGTTAATATTGGTGGGGTCCAGTGAGGGTTTTTTAAGGATAGGTGTGACTAGGGCATGTTTTAGAGCGTTTGGGAAAATGCCAGAGGAGAGGGAAAGGTTGAAAATGTGAGTTAGAGAATGTAGATTTGAGTCGGAGGGTGAGCGTAGCATTTGCGTGGGAGCAGGATCCAAGGGGCAGGTGGTTAGATGGGTGTTCAATAGAAGTTTAGCAACTTTGCTAATACTGGCAGGGGTGAATGTGGAAAGTAGTGATTGTATCTGTGGCCATGGGGTGTTGAGTGGGGGTGGTTTGTGCGCATTGGAGATTTCCTCATGAATGTTATCAATCTTAGTTTTAAAGTGATTGGCAATCTCCTGGGCAGTGAGAGAATTAGAGGGTGGAGGCAGTGGAGGACGGAGTAGAGTGTTAAAGGTCGAGAAGAGTTGACGGGGACTGGATGATAATGTGTTAATGAGTGTGATAAAGTATGTCTGTTTGGCAGTGTGGAGGCAGGAATAGTATTTTAGGAGGGCAGATTTGTAATGTTTGAAGTCTTCTTGGAGCTTAGTCTTACGCCACAGACGCTCAAGAGTGCGGCTATGTTTTCGAAGACTTCTGGTGTTGTCCGTTTGCCAGGGTTGTAGGGTCCGGGGCCTGAGTCTGCGTGTAGTAAGGGGGGCGAGCTTGTCTAGGGAGGATGACAGTGAGTTATTGTAGACAAGTGTGGCTAGGTTGGGGCAGGACAAGGGTGAGATTTTGTCATAGAGGTGGTCATTAGCAGAGTGGAGAAGAGAAGGGTTGAGGTGGCGAAGGTTTCTACGGGTAACTGTTAGGTGGTTGGAGGGAGAGGAGGTGCAAGACAGTGAAAGGGTGAAACGAATAAGGTGGTGATCAGAGAGTGGGAGAGGATTGTTGGAAAGGCTGCACGGAGTGCACAGATATGAGAAGACAAGGTCTAGGGTGTTGCCGTTGGAGTGGGTAGGAGTCTGTATCCATTGCTTCAGGTCGAAAGATGAGGTTAGACTGAGAAGCTTAGAAGTAAGAGTGGTGATAGCGTTAACAGGGATGTTGAAGTCGCCAATAATGATTGTGGGGATTTTAGAAGAGAGAAAGTGGGGTAGCCAGGCAGAGAAGTCATCCAGGAAAGTTGATACCGGCCCAGGGGGCCGGTAAATGACAGCGACTCTTAGAGGAATAGGAGAAAATAAACGGATGCAATGTGCTTCAAAAGAGGAGAGTATCAGAGAGGGAGGAGGATGGAGTACCTGATAGGTGCTGCGTGGTGCAAGAAGGATTCCCACTCCACCTCCCTTCCGTCCACTTGGTCTAGGGGAGTGTGTCCAGAGAAGGCCGCCATGAGAGAGAGAAGCATGAGCTGTATTATCAGATTCATGAAGCCAAGTTTCGGTAATGGCAAGGAGGTTGAAGGAATTAGTGATAAAGAGGTCGTGGACGGCAGTGAGCTTGTTGCAGACAGAGCGGGCATTCCAGAGGCCACAGAAGAAAGGGAGGCTGGTATTAGGAATAAGAGGAATAGAGACCAAGTTCTGTGGGTTGCGGCTGCTGGCAGAGGGTGTCGGGAGATGGGAGCGCCGGGCAAAGGTGGATGATGGAGGCCCAGGGTTTGGGGGTATATCACCAGAGGTTAGGAGAAGCAGGAGGGTGAGCGAGGTAATGTGGGAGTGTGATTTAAATGGAGGGGCATGTCTCAGAGTCCTGGTGGCTCTTTCAGTACATGGATGTAGAATGAGAAAGAGTTGGTGGGAGCAGTAATAGGGAGAGGACAAAAGGTGGGGCGATATATAAAAGCTTAGTGGTGGAGAAGAGGGGTGAAGGTAAGAGAGTTTGAGGAGAGAGTGCCAGAAGGAGTGGTAGAGATTGCATGTTATAGAGTGGAAGGAGAGCTGAATAGAGAGACAGGGTCACCTGAAGGCTGATGGGTGTTTGCAGTTTAGTTTGCTATGTATATCCGCTTTGTGCAATCGCTGAAGTGCAGAGATTGAAGTGCTGATCACTTGTAGAAAGCATCACTTCGAGAAAGCAGCCCCTGCAATGTGCTACCCCCAGCTATGTGCTGACCCCATAAGTGTACTCAAATTTATACTGGTAAAAGGGTGGGGGTGGAAATTTGTTAATTAATCATGAGTGATTATAAGGATGGCCAACAATCAAGTGGACCTTTCACTTAAGACAAACCAGAGATGGGCCATAAAGATAACTGCACATAAAACTTGGGTAAGACACTACAGAGAAACAAAAACATTATAATAATGCACATAGGGCAACAGCTGGAAGTTGCCACATACCATAGCAAAGATACATAGAGATTAAAGGAGAGTCCAGTTAAGGGTGGATCATTGCTTCAGCTGACACATACCATAGCAAAGATACATAGAGATTAAAGGAGAGTCCAGTTAAGGGTGGATCATTGCTTCAGCTGATACATATGTTCAATAAGGCAATTTTAACTGTCTCACTATCAGGGATGTGCTGGCCATAGTGCAGCTGAAGCTCCTAGACAGAGGCAGATACGCACGCGCAGACGTGCTTCTGGAGGCGCCCGTCTTGCCAGGCATAGGCTAATGCATATGCGCATGCGTAAAAATGAGTGGGTCTGTTAGCCATTAAATACATGAAAAACGTGTTGCGCTAAATGAAAAAATACCTCTGTTATTCTTAAAGTGACATTAGTGAATATATTCAAAATAAACTGCAAAGTCTGTATCTATATTAGACGACAGTATAGTGTGTCAATTATCACTATAGTGACGCATGGTTGTTAGGTCCAATAAAGTGATATAGTAGTGACACTAGAATAGTGTCACTGGTGTGACACTAATACAATGAGTCCAATAAAGTGACACAGTGCAAAGTCCATGAGATCATCACAATCACACAATTCCTCTGCCTTGTGATTAAACCACCACCAGGCACATAGGATGTACCCTTACCAAATAGTATTGACCACCTGTTACAGGGGGGTCAAAGAAGGCTTTATCTCTAATGATCTTTCTTCAATCTCTAATCCTCCCTGGAAGGGTGAGAATAGTCCTTTCTTCATAACATCAAAGCCATAGACTCATCTTACTCCAAACCACGGTGACAGGCATCACATATCCATGAAGAGATAAGATGCCACAATAGTGTGAAATCCTTAACACTGAAGCTTATTTAAAAGTAATGCACTTACATATTCCACAATTAAAACCAGCACATAATCCTCAAACTCTAAATGAACGTGGTGTAGTTGCCAGAAAGTAATGACAGAAAGTGCATCTGTTAGCCATTAATGCTGGGGTCAAATGGTCTATATAAGGGTAGCAGCTGCACTAGTGCATTGCTGTCTGATCTGCAGCTTTACCTTGTATACCTGTTCCTGTGATCTGTGCTTGATTTGTGTGTTTGACTTTGTCTTATCCTGACCACGTTTGCTCTCCACCTATCCTGAACTTGGCTTGCCATTAAGACTTTACTATATCTTTCATCTGCCTGATATCCTGTTGCCAACCTCTGCCTGCATCTTGATCATTCTCTGCCTGCTGTTTATGCTTATACCTGATCCTCCGTTGCTAACCTGGCTTGTTTGACTCTGCATCCAGTTATCTGTCTGTCCTGCTCTACATAGTGCCTGGTGACGCTGGTCCTACATCTGCTGTGTGCCTGCATCTGCTGTTCCTGTTGCCATCTGCTGATTCAGCCATCCTGTCCAGCAGGTGATACACCTGCCACACACTTCTGCAATCAATGGAAGAGCTTGCAGGCACTCTTACCTCACTGTGCTCTCGTGGCCACAATCGCAACACCAGTGGTCCTTGAGTCAGGGCTGTACGATAGGTCTCCCTCTACACGTCAGGCTCTGCTACAAGGTACGTGACACTCACCTTACCTGGTGATGGAGCCTGACGTGGAGAGGAAGGCAATCTTTTACACCTCCAGCCTGGTACCCCTGGTAAAGTAACAGGAGGCGCGGAAGCCTGGAGTGGCACGAGTGCCTGGCAGTTCAGATGATGAGGGCTGCAGAGAAGAGGGCTGTGTGTACTTGGATGCAGGCTGGATCATGACACAGGGCAACAGGCACAGCAAGCTGATAGGTCACAGGCAGCAGGCACTTGGCAGGCTGGTAGGTGGCAGACAGCAGGTACTTGACTGACAGCAGGTATAAGGATGGGCACCACAGGCTGGACACTGAGCAGCATCAGGCAAGCACTAGCAGGCACATCAGGAACAGAGCAGCAGGCAGCAGAGTAGTCAGGTTTAGGCTGGAGTTGTAAACAGACAGACAGAGGGATCAGGCAGAGACGTGGTTGAAGAGCAAGCCAGGGGTCAGTTCAGGCAGAGTACAAGCATGGTCAGATGGATCAGAACAGCAATGGGAGATCAAACACAGGAATAGGTAGCAGGTAATAGACTGCTGTAGACCATAAGGCAATGTCCTAGTGCAGCAAAGGTGTTTAAATAGCACACTTGGCACCACTCTAGTGGTGGGCATGTGCGTGCATGAGCATGAGTACAGGTCAGGCTAACAGGAATTCTCTATCTGTGGGTTTGGCTAACAGGAATTTTCTATCTGTGGGTTTGGCTAACAGTAACTTTCCATCTTTCCTTCCATCATAACTATGCGCCTGGGCATATTTCTTCTTTCCTGACAAACTGGTGCCTTTCCTAAGGTAATGCTTCAGGTGATGATAATCACTATTCCTAAGCCTGCCAAAGAGCCCCTGGTAACTATAGACCAATTTCATTATTGAATTCAGATGTAAAAATGTACACTAAAGCCATATCCTAGAGATTCCTTGGCATAATTCCCCTACTAAATATTGTTGATCAAGTTTGTTTTGTTAAAAGTTGTCAAGCTGCAGATGCCACTAAACACCTTATAACTGTCATCAACCATAATGCTGAGCTCCACAAAATCCCTTCCCTATTCCCTATTATCTTTAGAAGGAAGTCGAGAAGGCGTTTGAATGTGTGTACTGGGGTTTCTTTCAAGCACTCCTAACGAATTCATCTTCTTAAGATCCATCTTATTTGCAATAATGGTGTTATATATCAAATCCTCTGCTAAGGTTTATGCCAATGGGATGCTTTCTCATGAATTTAGAATAACAGATAACACCAGATAAAAAATGTCCACTATCACCATTCATTTTTGCCATCCTGATGTCCCTGATGTACCTGATCAGAACCCCCCCTTATATTACAGGCATCCAAACTGGCAACATCCAAAACATAAGTTGGTCGACTCACATATGGAGGACACTTCTGAGATCCAACAGATCAATACCAAAGTAGCTGATTTGGAGGACAGATCAAGGCGGAACAATATTAAATTTAGAGGCATATCTGAAACCATCACGCAGCCATTCTTACATGGCTTCTTACACCAACTGCTCTCAGAGCTCCTCCCAGACACCAAGAAGTGGGAGCTTATAATTGATAGAGCACATCGTATTTCAAAACCAGCAGATTCAATTCCTCAACAAGCTCTTCAAAAAGGTCAATGGCTGCCAGCAAGGCTTACTCCTTATGGGAGGGGATTTAAATGCCATTGGGGACCCTTTCATGAGCTCTCAAAATTACACATTTCAATTCTCTAAATGTGTTAATCCAGAAGCACGATCTTTTGCGGTTCTGAGCATGATTACACTTACTATCTGGTTTTTCACTGCTCTTACTCTAGGATTGAATACCTACTCCACTGTAAAATACAGACTACTGTTAATAAATTACAGTGGCACACAGTCATTTTTTTCCACTGTAGACACTGATTGTTTCAGGGTGTAGTCTGCCCACCAGTGTTAATTTCATAAATGAAAATATATTCATCAACTAAATTAACAGTATTTTAGAAAACAATTAAAATAACTAAAATGTGACTAAAACAAAAATGGCATTTGGGGCGCATGCGCGGAGTCTAGCCGAGCGGTCATGCAAAGCTAAAGCTCCGCAGCACGGGAACGCTCAGACCGCGCCGATCAGCCATCTGCTGCCCGACTTCCACTGATCCTCTCCCCCAGGTCCCCAGCAAGGTAGGAGAGTAGAGCAGGGGCACTGCCATGGCCCACGGAGGGGCTAAAAATAAATATAAAGCCACATCCATTATGGAGGCCCTGACCCGCGGCCCAGCCAAGATGGCGGCCACACATGCCTCCACAAACAGTGGACCCTGGGCATCCAAGCAGCTGCAGGAATTCCCAGAGCTGCCAGAGGACTCTGACAATGAATCGCTCTCTCATACAGAGCAAGGGGCCTTTCCAGCTCTCCTCCAGCAGATTGAACGCATGCTACATAAGGCACTGCGTCAGACCTCAGAACACATCACCAATAGCCTAACAAAGGAAATAAGGGAACTAGGATCCCTTACAGCAGCCCTGGAAGTGAGAGCAGACGAGCTGGAAGCCACCACTCAGGACTATATAGTGGAAATCGAAAATCTAAAGGAAGAAAATCTGACTCTACAATCCAGACTGGAAGATTACGAAAACAGGGCGAGGAGGTCAAATCTTCGCATAAAGGGGTATCCCTGAAACAGTCCTGGATCTGCAATCTACTATGACGGCCCTCTTCCAAGAGCTTCAACCTGCAATACCCATAGAACGCCTAGAAATGGACAGAGTCCACAGAGCTTTAACACCTAACAAGCAAGATGGCCCGCCACGCACATAATCGCGAAGTTCCCCTTTTACAGAACGAAAGAGCAACTCCTGTCAGCAGCCCGCGAGAAGGATAACCTCATGTTCCAAGGCTATAAATATCAAATTTTTTCTGACCTATCCCAACTAACCATCACCAAACGCAGGGCTATGAAACCCCTCCTTTTGGAGCTACAACAGCGCCAAATCACATACCAGTGGGGATACCCATTCTCGATCCGGTTCACATACCAGGGCACCAAGCACAGGTGCAGAACACCCAACAAACTTTAAAGCACGTTGCGAGAGCTCCATCTGGTCGAAACATCTACTAATGCAGGAACATCACGCCGTAGAGCAGCTACGTCCTCCCCTGCCAAGGCGTTCTCATCCCCAAGCAAGCAGGATGATTCCCACATTCACAAGAGGAGCCAATTGAATCCCTCTGCTCAGGAACAAGGGGACTCCATGGACTGAGCCAAGCACAGTTTCTCTTCGGATCTTTCTCCCTTGTTCCTGCTCCAGGCCTTGCGCTTGGCATTGTAATACAGTGACAGCACTGTATACGTTCACTTAACCGCAAGTATTCCCCATTTGCTCTTTGTTATTTTCACTAGTTCAAGCTGTTGGTCGGATGACCTGGTCCGCCTGGACCTACTCCTGGTTACTTTAGTCCCTGTACTGACATACTGTAGTTGTACTAGTTGGTCTACCTCTGAACCCTGTTCCAGTCAGGTTTGAATCACTCCTCCTGATGATTTACTCTATCTCTACCCCGACAAGGCAGTACTCCCAATCTACCCCCCCACCATTGTGATCTCCCTGGAAGTTCCAAAACATCTTACTTTACTCAACGCCAGATCCCCCATTTACTGTCTACCTCCTGTCTCCTCAGAGCGCCTAGCCCACCGTGCGGGCCCCTGCTCTACACAACAAACTCCTGGATAACTAATCCTGTCCCTAACACCTTGTACCATGCACCTCCCCCTGCCTAAGGAAACCCACAGACTTGTCTAAACTTGAGCTCCGTACCAAGAAGGAGACAGGAGATACTAATTATGCCTGCTAACTATGCAAACCAATCTGGCTGCAGATGGTCATTTCTATCAAATTGTTGAAAACACTTTGTTGCTTCAGGTCCACGTTCCCGTGTAAATGTTTCTTGCACTCCAACTCGCCCTCCCCACTCACCCACCCCTATTATATGTTGGCCCTTGCGGACGGCGACTCTGGACTGGTCGGGGGAATTCCCCCCTTGACTCGAGCAATATTAGTTATTTGTATATTACAGAAGTGTTTACACAAATATGTTAATCTTTCTCTTCTCTTTTCTACTCTTATCTTAGCCTCTCCCTGGTCCCCCTCCCTCCTCCACTGGTCCACGGAGGCTGCCTCCTCCACCCGGCTCTCGGTGCTATCAGGTAAGCCTTCCATTGCACATCCCCAGCCATGGCCCCCCTGAACATAATGTCCCTAAATGACCAGGGACTGAACATACCCCAAAAACGCACTAAGGCATTCAGGTTTTTCCAATCCCAAAAAGCACACATAGTCTGCCTACAGGAAACGCATTTTACAGCCCAGTACACACCTACATTTTTTAGTCCCTACTACCCCCCCAAGTCTACCACGCCTCAGCAACGTCTAAACAACGAGGCACGCTAATTGCGTTCCACCGATCTACCCAATTTACTCCCAACAATACTATTTGCGACCCTGAGGGTCATTATCTACTTCTTACTGGCCACCTAATGGATACAGAGGTCGCTGTAGTATCTTATTACGCCCCCAATAAAAACCCACTCTCCTTCCTATCGCACCTAATGCAGGTCATATCAGTTCACAAAACAGGCACCGTCATCATATGTGGAGATTCTAATCTAACCATAGTCCCTTTCCTAGGCAAATCCCCATATAGTCAGCCAGTAAACGCCTCCTCACGATCTTTTGCCCACCTCCTAGCCAAATACAACCTAGTCGACTCTTGGAGAGAAGCTAAGCCAGCGAGAAGACGATATACCCACTATTCATATCCCCATAAACTCTTCACCCGTATAGATGACATTTTTATTACCACTGGAATGACCCCAGAAATCCTTACTTCTCTCATTCTCCCACTACCATGGTCAGACCATTGTGTTGTCCTCACCTCCCTTTCCTCCCCAGTCCCTAAAGCACAAGACCGCACCTGGCTCCTCCCAGAGCATATTCTAAAGCAGCCTTTGCACCGATTCAACATAGAACAAGCCCTGAAAGAGTATCTCTCCCTTAATTCCACCTCAGATGTTACCCCCCTCATCTTATGGAAAGCGCATAAACCCGTAATTCGGGGCGCCTTCCAACGCCAAGCCGCGCTTTTCAACCGTGAACGTAAACAACTAGAACACAAACTTGAAACAGACTTTAATACATGCTACTCTGACTTTAATTGGGATCCCACTCCCCTTGCTAGATCTAAGCTGGAAAATGCGCGGCTGGCCTACGACTTATTTCTCACCAAAAATGCAGACAAAACACTAAGACGCTCTAAACACAAGCACTTCATGAAAACCAACAAGCCTGACACCCTCCTCGCTCGTACCCTGAGAAACATAAATAAACCCAATAAACCCATTCACCTCAAGTTAGCCAAAGGCTATCTTTCAAATAATCCACTCAAGATTTCGCAAAAATTTAAAACCCATCTTGCCAAGCTCTATGCATTCGAGGATAACTTTAACCCCTCGACAGCCGACAACCTATTCTCCCAGATCCGACTCCTGCAACTGACCGATACAGAACAAGCCGCACTTGATGAAAATATTTTGGCTGAAGAAATATCACTAGCGATCAAAGAGCTAAAACCCAATAAATGTCCTGGCCCAGACAGGTATTCTGCTCTATACTACCGAACTTTTTCTGAACTTTTATCTCCCCTCCTTTCCAATGCATATAACTGCATTTTAAAGGGGCACTCACTTCAACACGAATCATTGACTGCAATAATATGTATGATCCCCAAGCCCCACACAGACGACACCTTATGCACCAACTACCGCCCCATTTCTTTACTAAACATTGACATCAAAATTCTCACCAAAATTCTAGCAACTCGCCTAAATAAAATAATCAGTAGACTCATCCATAAAGACCAGACCGGCTTCATACCCCTGCGCCAGGCTAGTGATAACATCCGCCTTGCTGTTCTCTTGGCTCATGCGGATAGAACGCGCCGGATTCCTGCGTGCTTCCTCTCACTCGATATCAAAAAGGCCTTTGATTCCGTCTCTTGGCCATATATGCATTACGCACTGCAAAAGTGGGGCTTCGGCCCCCACTTCATGAAATGAATCATGGCTTTGTATAATAATGCCTCTGCGTATGTGAAATATGCGGGTGATAAATCTGACTTCGGTGACCGGACGTTGGCAAGGACGGACGTGTTCCCGCAGTGCTCCGCCGATTCCAAGGACAATCCACAGGAATCCTGCTCCTGGAAGCTTAGGTGAGCCCAGCCAACCACCCATCCAGGTACCCCACATCACCAGCTACAAAATAAGCCCAAGATCGGGCGGATAGGACACCGCCACCCGCACGGCCGAAAATCGAGGCCGCGGCTTTGCGGCCTACTAACGCCGGAGCTTACGGCGCGGTGATCTGAGCCCACAGCTATAGCCCGCCTTGCTTGCTAGCTTAATAAGACACTTGCCCAAGCCCCAGTCACGCTCATCATATCTGCACTTAAACGCATAAACTTTAAACAGTGTGTCTAGCAGAAAGACGCTGGGAGATGGAGGCCTAAGGTGAGAGTTCTCACCCCAGGGGAAAAACGCATATACTCATAGGAGTTTTAAACCTCAAATGAAACAACAGAAAATGGGAACCGCTTCTAGAGACTCATCAACATCCCGCTCACGCTCCCCAAGGGAGCAAGGGAACAGACTGAGCCAAAATATACCGGAATTATTCCGTTCTCAGACAAGCAACATGGCGCCCACAACCCGTGGACACACACAGAGCACATCTTCACAAAATGCCGCTTCCATACAGCCCACTGACCTCCCAGCTGGTTTAAGGGGAGAGGGATGCACGCAGGAACCCAGACAACTAAACCTTAATGACCTGCACGCGATCGCAGCTGATATTAAGACAACCCTCACAACTGCCATTACAGACCTTAGACAAGACATACAAGGTCTAGCTGGCAGGGTCCAAGACATAGAGGAGACAACAAGGATCCAAAATACAGCCATAAGACGCATAACACATTCTGTAGATGCACATACTATGCACCTGAGGGATTTGCAAAGGCACATTGAAGATATTGACCGTGGCAGGAGACACAATCTCAGAGTCCGTGGACTACCTGAAGAAATAGATACAGACAACCTGTTGCCTACAGTGTGTACCATTTTCAATACTTTGTTGGACAGACCTCCAGATACTCCCATAGTAATGGAAAGAATACACAGGGCGCTGAGACCCAAGGGCAGAGAGACAGATCCACCTAGAGATATCATCTGCTGCCTAGTGGACTTTAGGCTCAAAGAAGAGATCTTACGGAAAGCCAGGAACAGAATTCAACTGTCACATGCAGGTGCGACGATACAAATATATCAGGACCTATCCGCGATCACATTGCAACAGCGCAGGGATCTGCGCCCCTTGCTTGAAGCTTTACGCTCCCAAGGTTTCACTTATAAATGGAAATTTCCATTTGGACTGTTTGCATCAGCACACGGGAGATCAGCCTTACTGAGGGTTCCGGAGGAACTTCCACAGTTTTGCAACACTCTTGGAATACCATACGTTGAGGTTCCAAATTGGCAAGCCGAATTCCGCCGGGTCCTGCTTAAGAAAGGTCAGCATACTATGGAACCCATGGACACTCAAGAACACAGACAGATCCTCATCTGGAGAAAGAGATCAGGCACCGCGGAGGCTGGACCAACCCAATCCAAGCCCTTCCAAACCACCGCAACAAAGAAAGGCAAGACGGGACAACTAACACCATGGACACAAAAGTGATGATCATACCAACAAGAATTTCTCAGACATAGAATTAACCACGATATGTCCCCTTCCAGTTCAGATGGCTCTCTGATCCACTCCTTTTTGATGTTACAAGTTATATGTTACACATTTTTGTTCAACAACAGACATAGAATACAGGATATTCGTTCTACAGAAACGACGCAACAGAGCAGAACATATACCTGGCTTTGATAATGCAGAGGTTAGCTACAAATGACTGCCATGACACACACCCAACTCTGAAGACCGCATTGGACTTATGCTCAAGAAACACACATTGTACCTTATGCCTGCTCAACCTGGATAAGGTAACATGCTTGGGACAGGAGTTTGCAAAGCACTTGCTGTTCTGTCTATAGGGTGGTGAAAGAGGGTAAACGCATTCAAAGACCTAAAGGTAAAAATGGGGTTTGTGGTGAAGGCCCTGGAGAACAGTATACCCTAACTTCATCGCAAACTGAGTTGAGCTATGTTACTGTTGTCAATGTCTGTGGATATGTAGTAGCAAATATTGTTATTTACCTTGTTACAACTGTTTATCTGAGGGTAACCCCAACATAAGGCGACATGCGAGTTGCTATTGACACCTAAAATGTGTTACGTTAATGTTCATGAAGGTTAAGTAAACTAAAACAAATAGTTTCTGGGTTGTGTTTGTATGGGAGACAGGTTAGTGTGCGTTGTGCGCAAACCTCGCGCAGGGCTTTAGCCGTGTGTCGGGGGGAGGGTGGGACGCGCACCGGCCTGGCCTTCCATAAGGGAGCTAAAGTGCTCACTTTGTTTAATGAAAATTGAAGGCTGATGGCACATTACCTAAGGATACGAATAGATAGATGTGCTGAGTCTTCTGGTCCTCCAAAGTCTCGTAGACAGAAACTCCTTTACACTTGTTACGGGTCGCCAGACGAGGATGGCTTTTATACCATCCAGCCTGACGGCTTCCGTAATGCAATAATAAATCCCCTGGGGATGAACTATACATAGACTGATATATAACCTGTCCAAGTCAACAGGTCCACCTCTACAAGGAAGGTCCCTAGTTATACTAACTCCTCTATAAAGCATATATAATTAGAGCCCCCTTTAACTAGAGCCTACCAACACGTTCCGGGGTTCACACCTGTAGGTAGTGAATCTGAGTTAGATAGAAGGTCAGGCCCCTTCTATCACCGGAAGTTCTTCTTTTGTAAAACTTTTTGACCTCGCCTTACCGGCAGCGCTCAAGACCCGTCCACCTCTCTTTAATTCTTTTCCCCGCGGAGAGGTAGCCCCGATTAGTGGGGAGCGACCTCAGTTCCCGAGGGCTTTATTCCTCCACCCTCTCCCTCTTTAATTTTTTTTTTTTCTCTCTCTCCCCTCCCCCTCTCTCTCCGGCCTCCCCATAACCCTCAGTTCTTGCAGACAGGTAACGCCACTCTCCTTGCACCGCTCTGCACCCACGCTGAATCTGCATTTACGCTAATTGACCCTACCTCACGCAGAGCATAATCTTGTTTACATCCAACCCTAACATGACAGCACCACTGAAAAAAGACAATCTCAAACTAAAATTGTTCTCGTTAAATGCCCGAGGGCTAAACATACCTGAAAAGCGTTCCAAACTCCTTATGTCCATCCAGAAATCACAAGCAGATATAGCGCTTATACAGGAAACACACTTTAGAGCAGACGCTATCTCAAAACTTTATAATATGCACTACCCAACAATCTACAACGCAACTTATCAGGGTTCTAAATCAAGGGGTGTAGCAATCCTGATCTCAAAAAACTGTCCTTTGATAATAGATGAAACACAAATTGATGAGGAAGGACGCTTTATATTCTTAAAAGGGACTATTCACAAGAAACCCATCACAATTGCGAATATTTACGCACCCAATAAATCCCAGGTACCCTTCTTCAGATCGACACTGCAAGCACTAACGAATTTCCGGAAAGGGATCTTGATCCTAGGGGGGGACTTTAACGTTGCACTCATACCCAAACAAGACAACTCCACGGGCACCTCACATATCACATACCGGGCCCTAAAAACAATCAAAACTCACCTAAACAACCTACTACTACATGACTCCTGGCAGACCTTACACCCGCAAGGAAGGAACTTTACGTTCTACTCCAGTTTGCACCAGAAATACACAAGAATCGATTACTTCTTTGTAATGCAGGAGGACCTACAATATCTAACGGCAGCCACGATAGAGCCAATGTTTTTGTCCGACCACAACCCAATAACTATGACACTATCACTCCCAGTACAGGTCAAACGATCATATATCTGGAGATTAGATCCTTCTCTACTCACTGACCCCAAAATGGAACAACACACGCGTGAGCAACTCCAACAGTACTTTCAGTTGAACACTTCCCCAGAGATTTCACCTCTGACTTTATGGAATGCACATAAATGTGTAATAAGGGGAGTACTTATCTCCCTTGCTAGTAAAAGACGGAAGGAGAGACAAGCACGCTTAAACAAACTAATTGCCGAGATTAAATCCCTGGAACAAAATCACAAAAAAACTTTAGAGCCACAAACCCTCCAAAAATTAACCCACGTGCGTATGACACTTCTAGAGGAACTCGGCAAAACAGTGAAGCGCAAATTCGCACTAGCCCAAAAGAGGTTCAACGAAGCTGGGAACAAAGCAGGGAAATTTCTAGCCAGAGCCTTACAAGCTAAAAAGGCTTCCATGACCATTCACCACATTAACACCCCGAAGGGTGAATTAGTGGAAACAAACGAAGGTATTGCAGCTCAATTCGTACAATACTACTCAAAACTTTATAATATTACCCCGGAGGTACAGTTGACCGCGGAAAAAAGGAAGGAAATGATCAAGAATTTCTTAAATCAATATGCTCCTAAGGCAATAAGTGCAACGGACGCAGAGAGACTTGATCATCCCCTTCTGTTAGAGGAAGCTAAATTAGCATTAAAACAACTCAAGGCGGGTAAGAGCCCAGGCCCAGATGGGCTAACTAGTGGCTATTACAAAGCCTATCCGGAGATACTACTCCCGAGATTTTCTGAGGCATTTAACACGCTTGACAAACACACCCCCCAACATCGAGATACATTAGAGGCTCACATAACAGTCTTGCCAAAGCCAGGGAAAGACCCATCCACAGTCACTAACTATAGACCAATTTCTTTATTAAATGTGGACGTCAAACTATATGCAAAAATATTGGCAAATAGGATTCTCCCCCTCCTCCCTAACCTGACAACTCTCGATCAAGTTGGATTCGTCCCGGGAAGGGAGGCGAGGGACAACACCCTAAAAGCAATAAATCTTCACCACTGGATAGTTTCTAATAAGCAAAGAGGGTTCTTCCTGTCCCTCGACGCGGAGAAGGCGTTCGACAGGGTGGCATGGGACTTTTTGGAAGAAACTCTAAAAATATTGGGGTTTGGAAATAGACTACTGACTTTCATTCTAGCGCTATACTCCAACCCCTCAGCAAAAGTGAAGGTCAATGGCCACCTGTTGGACGCCTTCCCTTTGTCGAATGGGACAAGGCAGGGCTGCCCACTGTCCCCTTTGATATTCATTCTCACACTAGAACCCTTGCTGAACAGGATAAGAAGGAATGAGGATATCAGAGGAATCACGATCGCAGAGCGCACTTACAAAATAGCAGCCTATGCGGACGATGTTCTCCTATTTCTCTCAGACCCATTAACCACTCTACCAAACCTCTTAAAGGACCTCCAATCATTTCATACCCTCTCAAATCTACAAATAAATTTTAACAAATCTAGTGCACTCAATATATCCCTACCACACCACATGGTTGAGAATTGCATGCAGAACTTCCCTTTTAAATGGGAAAAACAAGCTCTAACGTACTTGGGGATCAAACTTCCTATCAGATTGAGTCACCTATATGACTTAAACTTCTTACTTTTGCTCA
>BLSH010339175.1:131274-152921 GCA_018402905.1 Glandirana rugosa | reverse complement strand
TTTTTGTCATTGTGTATTTTTATATTATAAGGACGATTCTTATATTTTTATTAATGCAATGTATTTTTGTAACGTATGGACGTTTTTTTTTTGGGGTGATATTATTTGGTGCTGTTTTGTAATGTCTATACGTATTTGTTGTTATCTCTCTCGTTATCTTTCTCTTATCTCTCTTTTACCTCTATCTTTTTGTTCTGTGCATGTTGACAAAAACCAAAAAATGTAAAAAAACCAAAAATATTGAAGAATGCGGTGAGCCGGGTCTGTCTTTGATTTATAGTTAACCAGTCCTATCATGTTGTGGGGGCGGAGCCACAACCCATGTGTATGCTGCCATGATGCACCAGGAAAATAAGTTATAAAAACCAAAAAAATGTAAAAAACCAAAAACAGTTGTACGTGTCTTGTTTTTCTATCTCCATTTTCTCTCTATTCTCTTTCTATTGCTCTCTCTATTGTTGTTTATGCATATCTGTAATGTTTTGTCGTGGTTTATTATAGTGGGGTTTTTTTTTTGCAGGTATGCAATGTTTTTATGTAACGTAATTATTTTTATATTCTTAGCAGGAATATTATATTTTTATGTGTTACTGTTTTTATTAATCTTTATTTAATTTTCAGGTACGCCAGCTGTGGAGCTGATTTATTTAGGGTGACAGCAATAGCGTTTGCTCCCACCATATATAAAGCAGCGACTCCAGTGCTGTTGGCGGTGATTTCACCACCACAGTTAAAAAAAGAGCAAATATACCGGAGCATAGGGGCAGTGGGTGGAAATTGGGGCAGATTGCCCCTATGCTCCCGTATATTTTTTTTAAAAAGTGGCTATGCCCACCATTAGAAGTGGGAGGATGAAGGGAGGTTTTCTAATGGTGGGCATACCCACCGATTGATTCTTTTTTTCATGAAAAAAAGAACATTACAATCTATGCCCAACAAGGACCAGCGACATACTAGTATGTTGCTGGTCTTCTCAGGCTCTCCTGTCCCACCGGGGAAAGTGAGAATGCAGCTGGTGGTTCCGCCAGCTTACCATAGAGCTGATTGAAGACTAGAATGGCTCCAATCATCTCCATGGCCTAAGAAACCGGAGGCTACGAGCATTTTGTGACTTCAGTTTCGCCAGATATAAACAGCTCCATTGGGAAATTGGGGAAGCATCTTATCAAACCGATTTTGGTGTGGTCAGATGCTTTAAGGGCTGGGGAAAGATCTAGAGTTTAGTAGACCCCAAAATGAAAAAAAATTATATGTGACAATACCTATTTTTATCATAGGGGATATTTAAAATCCCTGTGATAAAAATAAAAATGATAAAAGAAAGAAAAAGATGAAAGGGACAAAGTAAAAATAAAACAAAAAGCAAAATGAATAATAAAAAAAAAAATGCACCCCTGCCCCCCCGTGCACGCGCGCAAAGGTGGATGCAAGCGTCAGTTTCATGTCGTATGTAAACAACAATTTCACAATGCATGTGAGGTATCACCGCGAACGTCAGATCGAGGGCAGTGTGCGTCATTTTTAAAGCATGTCATGTTTGGTGTCTATGCACTTGGCATGAGATCAAATTTTATATTTCACCAAACGTTTGGGCAAAATTGTATGTTTTTGTGCATTAAAATGCAAAAAAGTGTTTTTTTTCCCCAAAAACTGCGTTTGAAAAATCGCTGCGCAATTACTTTGTGGAAAAAAAAATTGTAACACCCACTATTTAAATCTGTAGGGCCTCTGCTTTAAAAAAAATATATAATGTTCAGGGGTTCATTTTCTAGCAAAAAAAAAAGGATTTTTTCATGTAAATAAAAAGTGTCAGAAAAGACTTGGTGGTTCAAGTGGTTAGAAGAGTGGGTGATGTTGGGCATAAAATGCCAGGACAGTTCAACCCCCCCCCCCCCCAAATGACACCATTTTGGAAAGTAGACACCCCAAGCTATTTTCTGAGAGGCATGTTGAGTCCATGGAATATATTATTTGTTTGTCATAAATGATTGAAAAGTGACAAAAAAAAAAAAAAATTACACAAAGTTGTCACTGAAATTATATATTGCTCACCCATGCCATGGGTATGTGTGGAATTACACCCCAAAATACATTCTGCTGCTTCTCCTGAGTATGGGGATACCCCATGTGTGAGACTTTTTGTGAGTCTATCCGTGTACAGGACCCCGAAAACCAATCACCGCCTTCAGGATTTCTAAGGGCGAAAATGTATGCCTTCACCCCATACTACCTATCCAGGTTGCGGAGGCCATGAAACGCCCAGATAGCAAAAAAAAAAAAACAAATGACCCCATTTTGGTAAGTAGACACCCCAAGCTATCTGCTGAGAGGCATGTTGAGTCCATGGAATATTTTATATTTTGCCACAAGTTTCGGGGAAATTACATGTGTGAGACTTTTTGGGAGCCTATCCGCGTACAGAACCCCGAAAACCAATCACCGCCTTTAGGATTTAGGGCATAAAATGGTGATTTTACTCCTAAGAGACACGGTGAGTATTTTGCAGCTCTCATTTGTTTTGGAAAATGAAGAAATAAACTGATTTTTTTTTTTTACTTTTTTCAAATTTCAAAACTCTGTGACAAAATGTGAGATCTGCAAAATACTCAAAATACTTCTCAGCAAGTGAGTGTCTATTTTCCAAAATGGGGTCGTTTGGGGGAGTTTTGTGCTACCTGGGCATTCCATGGCCTCCGAAACTGTGATAGGGAGTGAGGAGTAAAATCACCTTTTTACGCACTTAGAAAGCCTGGAGGTTGTGATTGGTTTTTGGAGTCCCGTACGCGGCTAGACTGCCAAAAGGTCTCACATATGTGGTATCCCTGTATTCAGAAGAAGCAGCACAATGTATTTTGGGGTGTAATTTCACATATACCCATGGCATGTTCAAGCAACATATCATTTAGTGACAACTTTGTGGAAAAAAAATTGTCATTTCCCCGAAACTTGTGGCAAAATATAAAATATTCCATGGACTCAACATGCCTCTTAGCAAATAGCTTGGGGTGTCTACTTTCCAAAATGGGGTCATTTGGGGGGGCTTGTGCTACCTGGGCATTTAATGGCCTCCGCAACTGAGATAGGTAGTGTGTGGTGAATGCGTACATTTTTGCCCTTAGAAATACTGAAGGCGGCGATTGGATCTTGGGGTCCTGTATGCAGATAGACTTCCAAAAAGTCTCACACATTGGGGTATCCCTGTACTCAGGAGAAGCAGAAGCAGAAGAATGTATTTTTGGGGTGTAATTCCACATATACCCATGGCATGTGTGAGCAATATATCATTTCAGTAACAACTTTGTGTAATTTTTTTTTGGTCATCTTTCAATCACTTATGACAAAAAAATAAAATATTCAATGGGCTCAACATGCCTCTCAGCAAATTCCTCGGGGTGTCTACTTTCCAAAATGGGGTAATTTGGGGGGGTTTTGTACTGCCCTTCCATTTTAACACCTCAAGAAATGAGATAGGCAGTCATAAAATAAAAGCTGCATAAATTCCAGAAAATGTACCCTAATTGTAGACGCTATAACTTTTGCGCAAACCAATAAATATACGGTAATTAACTTTATTTTTACCTAAGACATGTGGCCAAATGCATTTTGGCAAAAATGTAGGACTAAAATTTAGTTTATTGCATTTTTGTAATAACATAAAGTTGAAAATATCATTTTTTATTTAAATTTTCGTCATTTTTTTGCTTATATCGCAAAAAATAAAAAGCGCAGTGGTGAACAAATACCACCAAAAGAAAGCTCTATTTCTGGGGAAAAAAGGACGCAAATTTTGTTTGGGTACTGTATTGCATGACCGCGCAATTATCATATGAAGCGGTGGAGTGCCAAATTGAAAAAAGTGCTCTGGTCCTAAAGCTGCAAATCCTTCCGGTTGGTAAGTGGTTAAAGACTATGACTAAAACGAAATCAAAATTTGATGTCAAAATTAACACTGCACTACCACATAAGAATAAGTATGGGACATCTACTAAGCTACTGAAAGAAAAAAAGATGAAGAAAAATGTTTTTTTTTTTTTATTATTTAATGTCGGTAATATTCAGGTAATACACTTATATTGTAAAAAGTATTGGGAAACCTGTCTTTACACACACATGAACTTTAACGATATCCCAGACTTAGTCTGTATGGTTTAATATTGAGTTGGCCCACCCTTTGCATCAATAACAGCTTCAACTCTTCTGGAAAGGCTGTCCACAAGGTTTAGGGGGTCTCTGCAGGCCAGTCAATTTCCTTCACCCCAAAGTCACTCATCCATGCTTTTACAACACAAAAGCCGAACCCATGGGGGGAAAGGGAAAAAACAGCGCTACACATTCAGCCCTGCTACACTAGGAGTCCCGGGTATGTATCCTGCAGCAGGAGTGTCCACGGCATCAGGACCAAAAACATAAATAAAATATACACCAATGTCCACTGCAATGGATGCCTTAAACACAAGTCTCTTAGGTCCTTATGGAAACCAATTGGTTGATGGAATAATAAATGGACTAGTAAATGAATCATGAAAACGTACTATTCCATTTATTATTCCATCAACCAATTGTTTTCTATAAGGACCTAAAAAACTTGTGGTTAAGGCATCCATTGCGCTGGACATTGGTGTATTGATGTTCATTCATATCATTATGGCCCTTGCTTTTTACACTGGTCTAAATCATTTGGTGGAGGGGGGATTATGGTGTGGGGTTGTTTTTCAAGGGTTGGGTTTGGCCTCTTAGTTAGTCAGTGAAGGGAACTCTTAAGGCGTCAGCATACCAAGACATTTTTGACAATTTCATGATCCCAACTTTGTGGGAACAGATTGGGGATGACCTCTTCCTGTTCCAACATGACTGCACACCAGTGTACAATGCAAGGTCCATAAAGACATGGATGAGCGAGTTTGGGGTGGAGGAACTTGACTGGCCCAGGCCTACTCATCTCTCATTTCTGGAAGAAGTCAAGGGCCTCTACCCCACAACCGTGGCTGGTGGTTGTGGGTTGTCTGCGGGCAGTGGGCTTATCATAATCTGAAAGCCCCCCCATGTGAATGAGTACGGGGTACATAGTACCCCTACCCATTCACCAAAAATGTGTAAAAAGTGAATAAAGATAGTAAATGAGTCCTTTATTAAAAGATAAAAAAACAATGTCCCCCAGTGTAGATCCATTTCGCACAGTGGAACCCAAAATAAAGAAAAAAAACCTCTGGCCTCGACTAACACTGTCAGGACCTGGGATAAAAGCTGGGACCTCTACTGTGTTTGGCATTGACTCTTCTCACTGAGCTATCTGGGATGCTGGACAGCTCCCTGCCTGATCTGTTGGATAGCTCGCTGCCTGATCTCTTGGATATTCTGCCTGATCCATTGGACAAATCTGCCTTATGTTTTGATTGCTGTTGAACCTTGACCTCCTTGCTCCTCCCATGAACTTCCTATATAAGCCTTGTCTACGTTCCCGAGATGATGCTAACGCACATATGCCTCACCCACCCAAGGTTAATGGAGATCGCGCTATTACAGAGGTTTTCTTAACCAGTGGTGCATACATTTCCAAATGCGACCCGCTGCATTCAATTCTGAAAAACAGAAGGTAATGTTTGTTATCAACCTCCTGACTGAGGAAGCTCTAGCCCTTTATATAGAACAAGACAGTGTCACCCTGAATAATATCCAGACTTTTGAGGCCGCAATGAATCAGGTTTTTGATGATCCCAACTACTGTGCTACTGCTGAAGCAAAGTTGCATAGTTTACTGCAGGGTAAAGGTTCTGCTGCTGAGTACACAGCTGAATTCAGATGTTGGATCACAGATACCACTTGGAACCCAGCAGCGCAAAAAAGTCAGTTCCGCCATGGGCTTTCTGAACAGGTCAAAGATAAGCTTGCCAGAGTGGAGACTCCTAATGATATTGAGGCCTTCATCCAACTATGTATCAAAATTGATCAAAGACTTACAGAAAGGAGGAAGGA
This sequence comes from Glandirana rugosa, assembly GCA_018402905.1. Classification (NCBI taxonomy): domain Eukaryota; kingdom Metazoa; phylum Chordata; class Amphibia; order Anura; family Ranidae; genus Glandirana; species Glandirana rugosa. Next base: position 146,948 of record BLSH010339175.1, on the reverse strand, counting down.
GAGATTGGGAATGTTTGGAAGTAATGGTGGCATGTGTTTCTCTGCTAGTCAATTTGTTCAGAAGGATCCAAGAGTTTCTCAAGATTCTGACACAGCTGAACCTATGCAGGTTGATGAAATTAAGAGATCCATTTCTAGTCAGGAGAAAGAGAGAAGATGTTCAGAGAACCTGTGTCTATATTGTGGGGACTCTGAGCATTATGCAGTTAACTGTCCTAACAAGGTTAGAAAAACAATTATGACAACTGATGTGATCATGTCTGAGCAAATAAACTCTATTACCCAGTCGATTTCCCCACTGATTCATGAAGAGAATAAAGTCAATTCTGTACTATCTCATTTTATCATTCCTATTAAACTCATCTCTGAGTGTATTGAAATTCCTTGCTCTGCTATGCTGGACTCTGGGGCTGGGGGGAACTTTATGGACATAGAATTTGCCCACAGCAATAATATCCAAACGAGAAATAAGTCTGCTCCTATTGATATGGAGACGGTCGATGGTTCACCCTTAACTTCAGGACCTGTTATCCATGAAACAGACCCTTTGGTAATGCAATTTGAGGCTAACCATCATGAGACCATCAGTTTTCAGCTGATTACGTCACCCAAATTTCCTGTCATCCTGGGTATTCCTTGGTTTTCCACCCATAACCCCTCCATCAACTGGGAAGCACGGATTATAAACTTTACGTCCCCCCATTGTGAGGAATTCTTTAGGGAACCTTGTCAAACAAGTTCTTTGCCAGTCAAGGAATCACAGGTGGATGTGGTTACTATGCAGTCATATGACAACCTGCCTCCACAATATCATGAGTTCTGGGATGTCTGTGATAAGAAGAATGCCGATCAATTACTGCCTCATCGGCCATATGATTGTCCCATTGAACTGCTCTTAGGGGCTGAAATACCTTTTGGTCACCTTTTTAACCTTTCAGAACCTAAGTTAAAGGTTCTCAGGGAATGGATTGATGATAATTTAGAGAAGGGCTTCATTAGTTCCTCAACGTCTCTTGCAGGGGCAGCCCTGTTCTTTGTTGCAAAGAAAGATTCCACCTTGCGCCCATGCATTGACTACCGGGACTTGTATAAAATCACTATTAAAAACTGCTATCCACTTCCTTTAATCTCTGAAATGTTGGAAAGACTCCTCTCTGCCAAAGTATTCACAAAACTAGACTTACGTGGGGCATACAACCTAATCCACATGCGTCAAGAAGACAAATGGAAAACCGCCTTTAGACCCAGATATGACCATTTTGAGTCCCTAGTTATGCCTTTTGGCCTCTGCAATGCTCCTGCCACTTTCCAATACTTCATCAATTATGCTTTTAAAAATCTATTAGACCAGTTTGTGATTGCTTATCTGGATGATGTTCTCATCTTTTCTAATAACTTGGAAGAGCATCGCAAACATGTTTGCATTGTCTTTGAAAGGCTAAGGAAGAACCAACTTTATATTAAATTGGAAAAATGTGAGTTCGAACAATCCCAGATTCAATTCTTGGGATATATAATTTCTCCTAAAGGAGTAAGCATGGATCCTGAGAAGTTCAAAGCAGTAGTGGATTGGCCTGCCCCTAGAAATATTAAAGAAATACAACGATTTGTTGGTTTTGCCAACTTCTACAGAAAATTCATAAGAAACTTCTCTAAAGTGATAGCACCAATTACACAGCTGACAAAGAAAGGGATGTCCTTTCTGTGGTCAGCTGTGGCACAGACTGCATTTATTCAGCTAAAGACTCTTTTCACTTCTGCACCAATATTGGTACATCCTGATCCTGAAGTTCCTTTTATAGTGGAAGTGGATGCCTCAGACTCTGCTGTGGGAGCTATCCTTTCTCAGCGAAAAGGAGAAAAGATGCAGTTTCATCCTTGTGCGTATTTCTCTCGCTTAATGTCATCAGCCAAAAGAAATTATGACATATAATATATAATGTAATAAGGAGTTACTGGCAATTAAGGAAGCCTTTTCTGAATGGAGACATCTGCTGGAAGGGGCTAAGCAACCAGTAACTGTTCTTACTGATCATAAAAATCTAGAATTCATTTGTTCTGCCAAGAGGATGTCTTCTAGACAAGCACGTTGTTCACTGTTCTTTTCCAAGTTTAATTTTAATATCTCATATCGACCTGGGTCTAGGAATGGTAAGGCCGATGCATTATCAAGGATGTTGACTGAACCATACCAGGAAGGGAACCCTGAATGTACTATCCTGCCTCAAAAGAACTTCATAGGGGCCACTGGTTTCAAGACATTTGTGAGTCTCCTAAAGGAGGGGTATGAAAATGACCCTCTTCTCAATCATCCGCCAAGGAATATTAACCTTGTGTACTAGAAGGGCTTTTGGACTCATGCACATAGTCTCTATGTAACTGAATCTGCTCAGATTGAAGCCCTCAGGTTGGTTCATGACTCAAAACTTGCTGGGCATTTTGGGATTTCCAAGACAGAAGAACTCTTGTCACATTCCTTTTGGTGACCCAGCTATAAGAAAGATGTCAAACACTATGTGGCCTCATGCCTGACCTGTGCACGCAGTAAGACTCCCCAAGCTTCTCCTTTGGGGTTGCTCCAGCCACTCCCTGTTCGATCAAGACCATGGGGCTCAATTTTCATGGACTTTGTGGTAGATTTACCTCCCTCAAAAGAAATGACCACTATCTTGGTCCTTGTTGACTGTCTCACCAAGATTTTATACCTGTTAAGGGGGTACCTTCTGCTGAACAAATTGCTGAGTTAATGGTTAGAGAAGTATTTAAACTACATGGAATTCCTGACGATGTGGTGTCTGATAGAGGAGTACAGTTTACTTCAAAATTTTGGAAAAACTTTTGCTCAGCGTTAGATGTAACAGTTAATCTGTCTTATGCTTTCCATCCACAGTCTGATGGTCAGACCGAGAGGACCAATCAAACCATGGAGCAGTGCCTTCGATGTTTTGTCAGTTATCTTCAGGATGACTGGGTAAATTATCTTTGTACAGCAGAGTTTGCTTACAACAATTCTAAACATAGCTCCAGTTCTCAAAGTCCTTTTTATTTAAACAACGGGTATCATCCAGTTTTTATTCCTGATCTCCCTATCTCAACTCCAATTCCTTCTGTTACCAACAGATTAACTACTTTGCAGGAGATTCAGGAGAAATTGAGACTTTGAGGGAAGCTCAGGAATGTTACAAGAAGACTGCTGATAGACATCGCAGATCACTTCCTACTTTTAATGTGGGTGACAAAGTTTGGTTATAAACCAAAAATGTGAAGGTCCATGTTCCGTCTGCAAAGCTGGGCCAAAAGTTTGTAGGACCATTCAAGATTTCTACTCAAATCAATCCAGTTACCTTTCGTTTAAAACTTCCCGACACTATGGAAATTCACCCTGTCTTTCACATATCACTACTTAAACCATTTCACGGAAATCCTTTTTCTGGAGGAATTCTTCCACGTCCTCCAGCAGTTGAGGTACAGGGTGCAGTAGAATTTGTGGTGGAGAAAATTCTTGATTCCAGGATCTTTAGAAACAAGCTACAATATCTGGTCCACTGGGAAGGATATGGGCCAGAAGAAAATTCTTGGGGAGCCTGAGGAGAATGTTCATGCCCCTAGATTAACAAGAGAATTGCACCAGAGGTTTCCTCACAAACCCAGCCCTAAGACATCCAGAGAGGAGTACGGTCAGGACCTGGGATCGAACCTGGGACCTCTTCTGTGTCTGGCTTGGATTCTTCTCACTGAGCTATCTGGGATGCTGGACAGATCCCTGTCTGATCTGTTGGATATTCTGCCTGATCCATTGGACAACCCTGCCTTGATTGCTGTTGAACCTTGAACTCCTTGCTCCTCCCATGAACTTCCTATATAAGCCTTGTCTCTGCACTTCCTCTTTGCCAGGTTATTGTGCTTTCTCAGCCAGTGCCTTGCTCTTGTCGTCCCTGCTGTATTTTGCTACCATTCGTTAACGACCCTTGGCTTGTTCCTCGACTACTCTACTGCCTGATCCCAGCCTGCAACTACTCGTTACCGACCTTTTGGCTTGTTTACTGACTACGCTCCTGTTTGATCCTTATCTGCTCATCCGCTACTGGACCCCGGCTTGCTCACACCCTGGTGGGGTAATCCTGAGGACCGCGACCTGGTACTAACACGCAACTAAATCCATCTCCACCATCAGGAGCTCTGGTGAACACCGGTTAGTACTTAGACTCTGCACCTCAGGTGAGCCTGTGTCATCTGCCAGGGTGACTACCTATGTACCTATCCTGCTGGTCAGTGGTAGTCCTGCAACTGCTATAGCAACTGGTTTTCGAGCCTGACGCCTGATTGTGACAAACACTTTCCGTGGACTGCCTGCTTCTCCATCTGACATTTGTTATATAGGCTCACCCGATGATGTCAGCTGGTGGCCCCGTCTCCTTGTGACATCATTGACCAGGACATGCTGAGGTCTTTCCCCTTACCTATATAAGAAATGTCAGACAGAGGAGCAAGCAGTCCGCAGGGAGCATTCAACAAGGCTGGAGAGGTTTTTTCTTTTTTTCAGGTGTTACAGGAGGCTTCCAGATTCCGATAAGCCCCCTGCCCGCAGACCCCTACAACCACCGGCCAGGGTTGTGGGGATGAGGCCCTTGTCACCACCAACATAGGTACAAGGTGCTTTGGGGCGGGGGGGCCATGTTGAAGGTATGTTGCCTGGTATGGTTCAAGAGGGGGGCACTCGCTTGCCCCCCTTTCCTGACCTGCTGGGCTGCATGCTCGAATAAGGGTCTGGTATTGATTTTGTTAGAAAATTAATAAGCAAAACACATTTTAACGAATTTCAATGAAATTCGTTACTATTCCTCCATGCTAGGTAGGTGTTACAATAGGTTTTTGCTAGGTAAGGCAAAATTTAGTCAGGCCTGACTTAGTGTAGGCCTGATTGCTTTGATTATGGGCTGGGAGTGGCTCAGGTAGGACTGGGTGATTCACAGATGGTGTCATTAGAACCTCCCACTTTTTTCCAGAGGCTTCTGGTGTTTTCTGGAAAGAGAGGTGGGAGGGGAGGTGTAGCCATCTGGGGTGTTCTAAGGAGCCCTGGCCTATCCCCAATCTGGATTGGCAGGGGGCAGGCCTCCTTAAATACCCAGGGTCAGCCCAATCTGGGGGCAGACATTTGGGTGGAAGACTGAAGATGTTATAGTGTGGTGGCTGTCGTGACCCAGGGGGAGCTCCCAGTCTGGGGGCGTGACCCTGGGCCTGGAGTGCTCAGGTACAGCTAGGAGGAGTGAGTGGAAAGGACAGCAGGAGTGAGCACTATCGGGAGAGATCTTCAGTGTGGAACTACAAGTGTCAGGAGTCAGTGAGCAATATACCCTGGGTTACTGGAAGTGGCATTCCAGAGCAGATTGGGGTGAGAGACAGTCTGGGAAGGGTGCAGAGGCCAGTGTGGGACTTTGATGTTGCTGTGACAGTGGAGAAGGCCGTTGTGGCTGGAAGAGCTGGCAGGGCCTGGAAGAAGATGGGCTGAAAGTAGTAGCTAGCACAGAGTACTTTGTTACGCTTTGGGGGCTATTAGCCTCTGCCTGTAATGGGCGGTCCGGAGGTCCTATTTCAACTACAGCAGGTCTCATCATGTGCTAGCTAGGCCTAAGAGACATTTTGGAGGCCTGGTAAATATCCTTCTAAGTCTTACCTGTGAGAAGCAAGTGTTGAGCAGGAACAAGGAGTATAACGTGTAGCAAGTGTGGTGCTGTCCAAGTAGGATTTATAAAAGACCACCAAGCCCCAAATGCCACCAGACAAATGTTCAACATTCTCAGATTCATTGAACTCCACAAATTCCAACCTTGCTTTTGATGCTAGATGCAGAAAAAGCTTTCAATAGAGTGCACTGAGGTTTCCAAGAAGCAACCTTTTTTTTAAAGGTATTTATTTTGCATTTTTCATTTTAAACACATAGAGACAATTTACAAGGAACAAGGAAAAGAAGGGCCATCATTCCAAGAAGCAACCTTGCTTAAATTGGAATTCACAGGGCCATTATTATAAGTGATAATGGCACTATACTCTAATCTGTTGGCAAAAGTATACACCTCTGGAATCCTTAGATTTTCATATTTCGAATAGTACCTGCCAAAGCTGCCCCCTATATCCAATTATTTTTTGATGCTTATGGAACCCCTAACACACTCTAACAGGGCCTCACTAACCACTAAAAGTATCCAAATAGGCCAGGCCCCTAATAAATTTGGGCTTTTAACTGACAATGTCATACTGGTAGAGACTGACCCTCTCACTTCCCTACCAAAAATCCAAGAAATTCTTGCATTGTTTGGAGCAGTTTCCTACTAAAAAAAATAAATAAATCCAAGTCTCAAAAAATAGGCCTTAACATACCCTCTAACTTCAAAACCATGCTCCGTGCTAAGTTTTCTTATACTTGGGCATCACTCTATTAAATATTTGGAAATTCCCATCCCCCACTCTTCCTCTAAATTATATGACCTTAAGTTTCCTTCAAAATGAATATTTTTGCCCAAAATGTTATATATTTTTAGAACTATACTTATCATTATACAGCCCTCTTTTTTCATTAAAATCTGCTCAATAATTAATACCTATATTTGGAAGGGGAAGCCTCCAAGCTGTTCTTATGCCATTATGGTTAAGCACAGATCAACAGGGAGGCTAACACTCCCTTAAATCTACCATTACTACCTATCAACTCTCTTAGACCAAATGCATTATTGGTGGAGACCTTCTTCAGATAAATGTTATTTCTCTATGGAGGAATTTAGAATGCCCTGTACCTCAGCATGCAATGTACTTCTTATAGCTCTATCAAGTGATAAGATAACCTACCCACTTCACAATACCCCATGGCCCAAGCCAGGCTTACTGCTCTGGGTAAATTGTCTAAACTAACTAGCACTACAGGGGAATCTACTTTTCCAATACCTGTTCACTGGTCTGAAATCCTTCACAGATCTCCAGACGGCTTATTATATACCAACACAAGACCATTTTAAGTACATACACATAGCGCACTTACTCCGTCATACGCAAGTGTCGATGTCATACCAACTTGACAGTGGCACTGCAATTTATCATTTTTATCAACCAACCACACCCCTGTTAAAAGGCAAGTTATTTGACATAACTTTCTACCACATTGAAATGGAAGAATGATATTTGCAGGACCTTTTCCACTCACAAATTTAAAAACTCCCTTAAACTAAACAGAGGAGGGGGGAAATTACAAGAACTGATCTTCCTGTATGTCTCTCTGTGCATCAGCTGAAAGCCAGCTTCTCCTCACCTCCCTGCCATGGCTTTCAACTGCTTAATGAAGATCAAGCCAGAAGGTCAGATTGGTCCTGTGAAGATGTGGCATAGAGATCATCTGCTTCTCCTTTCTGATGCAGTGAGGGTGCCTCTTGCTTTAGACATTCCTTCAGAAAGATCAAGTCCCCCCAAAACCAGATCAAAGAAAAGATCATCTGCAAAAGATTATTAATCCAGTTCCTGAAGTAAGCGAGGAAAATAAATGGATTTTGTTTTTGGAGTGGGATCCTGTCAAAATCCCAGATAAAGAAGATACAGGGAGTGTGTTTACTCAGTACCTTTCTCTGTCTCAAAGGCTAGACTTCAGGTCCCTGATATTTTACCAAGGCCCCCCAACAGGGCTGTTAAAAAAATATGTAAAAAAAAATAATTAAAAAAATCAAATTGTAAAAAATAATTAAACATTAAATTGTAAAGATATTATAAAAATTTAAATAATAAAAATAAAAGATTACTGACACCATCCACTGCTCTGCTGAAACTGTCCGCTGCCTCTCCCCCAAAAAACATTGTGAAAAAAAATGTGAAAAATAAAAAAATTGAATAAATAATAAAAAAAGTAAAAAAATAATTAAAAAGGTAAAAAATAGTAAAACAATAAGAGCTTATTCACACAGGTACTCTTGTGCAAGCAGTGTGAATGAGTGAATGAGCCAGCTGGCACTCTGTGGGGACACAGTGGCAATACAAACACAACTGCAGATCCTAACTTAACAGGTGTGCAGGTGCGGGTGAGTGGTCCCGAATGCACATTGTCTGTGTTCAGAGTTATACGTGTGCATTCACACCTGTCAAATTAGGACCTGCTGCTGTGTTCATACAGTTGCTGTGTCCCCATAGCATAACAGAGGCTGCCTGCACACAGCTTCAGCCACATAAAAACAAAAATCTGGTTCGCATTGTACAGGCCACATGCAGCCCCAGTACCTCATTCACACACAGAGCTTTATTTATTACCTCAATACAGGTTTATCTTTTAGATTTAGCAGGAATTGTGTAGGTTATGTTCTGTTTGTGTCCACTAATCATGGTTTTATTGTATTTTTTGTGAAAATAAATTGATGACACAGGAAATAGTCAGAAAATGCACAGGAAAAAAGCAGCTAAACACAATATGAGTTAAAAAATGCATAAAAATGCAAGTAAACACACATAAACATGCAGATGTCTGTGTATCCATTTTCCCCTGCATTTTTTATTCACACAAGTGTGAACCCACCCTGAAAGTTAAATAATGATCTCCCTCTGGGGCCTTTGGTTCACCCTCTCAACTTGCCCTGCAATCTGATGATTTTCACCCCTGACACCACCAGACGGCTGATACATAGTCTTAATCCATACTTTATCTCTTTCTGTGGTTTGTGCTCAGTACATAAGCTGTTTGTATTTCTCTGAGCAGATATATTATTTTGTTTGACACATTCTTGGACTCTGTTCTATATTACCGGAGTATATGTTCATCCTGTATATTACTGATCTATTTCTATCCTTCTTATGTGCCTTATAATTGACCATCACGACTGACCATTGCTTGTATGCTTGTATTAACTTCTCCACAAAGATGTCACAGTGATGCAGGTGTGAGCCAACAGGCGAGCAGGTGACACAGGATCCCCCAGGGCATGGAGTCTAAGGGCTAGCTGGTATTCTGCCAGAGACCCCCTCACAGGAGTTCGGACTTAGCTGCATGCTGACCCCAAGTCACGACCACCAGGTTCACCCTGCTCATGAGGAGAGTACCCGAAGACACAGTGCAGACACGGATGGATGGATGAAGCAAAAGAAGAGCCGGATAACAAGCCAGGGTCAGGGCGGTCAGCAAACAGACGTAATCGGTACGCAAGAAATCAGTCCACGAGAAGTCAGGTAAGGAATATAGCACAGAAGGAGGTCAAGAACAAGTGTTGCTCAAGCAACCAAAACCTGGTCTGAGTGGAATTTAACCACTTGCCGACCGCCCCATTGTAATTGTACGGCCGAAAGGCGGCCTCATTATTCTGGGAGGGCGTACTATGGCATCCTCCAAGAATTGCAATCCCGTGCGCCCCCTGGGGCGTGCACCCGGGAGTATCCATGACCGCTGGGTCAGGGGGACCCGGAACATCACGGATCGCGGTAAACGGATGCTGGTAACGGCCTTTTTTATAATTCAACATTGCCCCAAATGTGTGGCAAGTTATCCACCTGTCCTATATCCACCTATGCTACCTGGGAAGTTATGCCGCTATATTTATTCATTTATTTATTTTTTAGCAGGGTTTAACATAATTTTAACTGAAATTCTGTATTCAGTACAAATAATAGGTAGAAGGGGTTTTTCTAAGGCTAATAACTTTTTGAAAAGTGTATCTTTTAATACTTAATACAAAAGGTCAAAAAAATTACTTGAATTAAAAAAGAATTATAATTCATATGACGGTTAACAAAAATACCTTTTTAAATGAATTATATTAATAATCTACTAGGAACAAATACTAGCAATACATACAGAAAATCCATATTTAGAGCAACAGAGATTCCTCAAGATTTTCTTTATTTTCTCAGCCATGTCAAATAAGAATGAACCAGTACTTCCAAGTAATATATCTGTTTGAAGCTCTTTTCAGTGGGGCATATTGACTTTTATTGGACAGTATTTTGACAGGCCTTTATCCATATAATTTGCCCCTGTTATAGGATGTAATACAGGCACTTCTAGCACTCTGACTCCCCCACGCCTTCTCAGCTACTCGACTCCCTGTACTGCAGTGCCTCTTCTTTTAATGCCCACATCTCCTCGATCAGGAACAAATCTGATTTCTGATTGAACATCACTTTATCTGCCAGCTCTCTGGTCTTTTCTTATCTTGTTCCACACTTCTCAGGCTTTGTGCTTAAATTATGTATTAAGGTCAATGTCAAAACACGGAAGATCTGTAATCTACAGGGAGCTCCCTTTTATTCGTTATTACAGTGAATGCTGAGCATAACTGTCAGTGAGCTTGGGATGTGCACAGCATGGAAGCTTGCTACACAGCGGGGCTCTACAAAGCCTCTCTCCTTGTTCTCCCAGGACGAAGCCTTGATAGATTTACCCAGATAACCCATCGCACATTAAAGCACTCTTGTCTCTTCTTCAATCTGAAAGCTGTCAAGTGCACCTATATAGTAATGTCATAAATCAAACGTAAAATGTGTACACTGGAGACAATGCGGATGTCATGTATTCACTTGTAGTTTGAGATCTTCTAAACTAAAATGATATCAGAAGAAAAGGAAAAAGCTGAGAGGGATGTTTTCCTCTTGAACAACCAAAAAAGATGTGGAAAAGGGGGTGGCTGTAAACTTTCTCTTCATTTGAATACTTGTAAAGCACTTGTTCTAGGTTTACTCTGCATTAATCAGAAGGGCATCCTTCTAAAGTATACAGAGGAACTGTTGTCTCTAAAATTCACGTTAGCTGTAAATAAGAGAAGGGATTTAATGCAAGTGCTGACTATTGATTTTACAAGATCTCCTTGACAAGCATTTGTCAACAAGGGTTTGTATTGGATTCCCCTGGTTTGTTTAGAAAAAAATACATGTTGTTCTTTGTATTGTCTCAAGAGTGAAATACAGTATTAATAAAGGAAAACTGCAGTATCACAGGCATTCAGTCTGCATTACACCTGCCCAAACGTAGAGAGAAATACCTACACTGACAATTTCTAAAGCAAACATTTTCCTGGTATATAGAAATATGTGAGCCAAAATGCTGTGGGCTTAGACTGATAGTGCTTCTAATTTTCTGTTTGCTTCCAGCTAACAGGACATGCTGGAAATACCACATCATGTTCTTAGTAAATTACAAACATCAATAACATTTTTTTTTCAAATCTACAATGTGCTTCCCTTTATAAGCTACTTTATAATATACTATTTATTTATTTTAATTCATTACAAAATAACTCGTTTGTTTTTCTGAATATTTTTGTCAAGCTATTAAAGCATATTTGGGTGTATACTAAAGCGTCAAAAAAGTAGCATGGATGTGATACCGTAATGATTAACTAATAAAAAGAATGTCAAGGCAAGCTTTCAGAAGCTGTGGTCCGTTTGGTAACATTCTAAAAGGGGATTTTGCTAAATCTATTGTAAAAATCAAGACCTTGAGAAGTAGAACTTTTACATGCATATTAGCAATATACTGTATGTTTGATTAGTTATATCAAGTCGCTGGATTATCTCTGCATGATCAATTGAGAATCAACAGAGAATATAATTGGCCTAGGAATTTTCTGAAGCATTAAAATTGCATATTAAAGGTTAACACATCTGTTGCTATTGCTTTGGGGACATACATGGTAAGATAATAACATGACTGCAAAACTGCATTGGAATTGTTATATTCTTTAAACAGAGTAAATATAAGGATGCTTTCAGTATTCCATCTTAATATTAGGAAAAGCACACTAGCTTTTGATTAACAACATCCAAATGCTCCTGTAGACGATCAAATGTTTCAAAGTACACTCAAATGTAACTGGGTTAGCTTAAACTTTGAGCTCAATCCTAGAGTGCACGATTAAGTTCTGTTGCATAGTTAAATGTGTCAGAGGCAGGGGGGCTGTGCATTGACTTTTAGTCAATAAAGTTGTATAAGGGGTTGAAGCTTGTTGTGCAGCTTTTTGTCTTCACCCAGGATCGAGAAGAACATTGTTCATTGCAAATTGGAGAAGAGCCTTGTCATTGAGCCAAGTTTACACCTATGTCAGGGTGATGTTGTCATATAAATACAACACATCTTATATGAACTTTCACCGGGTCTGAAAATCTGCTCCTTTTGATGATTTAAATATTTTAGTGGTCTCTATCTAAGAAAGACACCTAATTTCAATGAATGCTGCACAGTTGGACTTAAATTTTTGGGTAATGTCTAGTTTCTCCAAAATGAACAATGACCTGAGTGCTTGTTTCACAGCAGGCAATTGAGGCGGAGTAGGATGAATCCAGGCTTGCATAAGAGTCCTGTGCGCCACCAGAAGACAGCTGTGAACCCCTTGGGGAAGGCTCTTGGCAGGTACCGGTGGCGTCTGGTTGAATATATCTTCAGAGCTAAAGAGACATAGCAGAGGGTCTTTAGGCACGGCTTCTTGATAAAGTAGGGAAATATAGTGGCAGACTTGATCCCAGAAGGAGGAGGTTGCTGGACAGTCCCATAGCCTATGGAATAGGGTCGGTCATGAGATGGTACATTGGGACTGGAAGATTGAGATGGATCTACAGAGTTATGACGAAAAGGGTAGTAGGCTCAGTGTGCAATCTTGAATTGTGTTTCACGCCAAGATTCACAGACTACATGGGAGCGGATCTTCTGGTATCCTGCCAGGATTAGGTCGGATGCATTCTCTTTGCCAAGGACAGGAATCCATGGTTTGAAGGGGGCCAGGCAGTATTTAGAGACTTGGTGCATGAGGAGATTTGAATATATAGCAGAGATAGAATATTGATCCCGGCCAAGCAATGTTTCGATGAACGAGTCTTGAAGAGATTTATGAAGTGTACTGGAATAGATTTTAAGATAACTGATCAGCTGGTGATAATGAAAGGCCTGCAATGCAGGAAAGGAGTAATGAGCGGAGTCTTCTGATAAGGGTCTGAAGGAGCCACAGGTAATGTCCAGGATGTCTGCGTCCAGCCTGAGACCTTTAGTGGACCATTGAGCAAATGCATTATGTTCTGTAGAGGGTAGGAACATGGGGTCACCCTGTATAGATAAGTAACGGGAGATGTTGGAGGGCAAACCAAGAAGTCTATGGACTTCTCTCCATGCAATGACAGTATCCCTGATTAACAAATTCAATTTTAAATGTGCAGGGAGCGAGTCTACTTTAGAGTGGCTGATGGCTTGGAAATTGAGTGGGGACACCAGGGTGCCCTCCAGGATATAGTTGGAGTAGCGGAATTTCCTTGAAAGCCAGTCCACACACTGGCTCAAAAGGTATGCCAAATTGTAGAACCTTAAGTTGGGCAGCCACCTTCACTCTTGGGAAGACATTATTTTTGTAATGCAATTCGAGGCCGTTTACCACTCCAGAGAATGGCAAGTAAGGCTTTATGGATTTTGTGGCCATCAGAATGTTTTAGTAAGATAGGGAGAGTTTGTAGATGATAAAGTAGCCTCGCAAAGGATACCATTTTGAAGAAGTGACATCTTTCAAAGAGTGAGATAGGAAGGACTGCCCAAGCTTCCAACTCCTGTACAATCTTAGTGATCAATGGAGGATAGTTGAGATGATACAGAGAAGAGGGTTCCCTGCCTATACGAATGCCGAGATGAGTGATATGTTGCTTGGCAAGCAAGAAAGGGGATGAGGCAGTCCACCTGGAGGATGCAGACGGATTGAGTGCTAAGACTTAGCTTTTGTCAAAATTAATCCTGAGCCCAGAGCAAGCACGGAAGGTCTTTAGTATGGCTTGGAGCCTGGAGAAATCAGAAGAAGGGTCAGTTGAGAAGAGCAATATGTTTTTCGCAAATAAAGCAGAGCGAAAAGTTTGATTGCCAATCGTGACACCGCTTAAACCTGATGAAAAATTCAAAATTCTAGACAGTGGTTCAAAAGCAATATTGAAGAGAAGAGGGGATAGAGGGCATCCCTGTCTTGTACCCATGGTGAGTGGAATATTAGTAGACATAAAGTCTGGGGTGACAAGACCGGCTGTAGGAGAGGCATACATCTTTTGGATGAAGTTCAGAATGGGACCCAACATACCAAATGCTTTCATGACCATGAATAGCCAGGAAAAGCTGATATTATCGAAAGCCTTTTCGGCATCAAGTGAAATTATAGCTATATCCTGGTCTAAGTGATCTTTGGCATGTTCGAGGGCCAACAGAACCCTGTGAATATTGAGAGTGGCCGACCGTCCTAGGACAAATCCTGACTGGGCTTGTTGAAGAATAGAAGGGAGGAGCTGAGCTAGCTGGGTTGCAAGGATTTGGGAGAATATTTTAGCATCAACATTTATGAGAGATATAGGTTTATAAGAGCCTGGGAGTAGAGGGTCCTTTTCTTTCCAGGCAATAAGCTTAATGTGAGCTTGCGAACCAGATGGAAAGTATGGTCCCTCGGCCCACATCTCTTTGTAAACATAATGTAATGTGTCTGGAATAAAATCCACCGTCAGCTTATAAAATTCTGCGGGAAGGCCCCAGAGCTTTACCTGCCGCCAGGGATTTTATCGTAAGGCGAATGTCCTCCACAGTAATAGGGGAATTGCATGAATCAAGTTGGGCGGAGGAAAGTGTAGGGAGTCGAAGTCCGATAAGTAACGAGTTGGCCACATCGACATCTATAGAATCTTCGGAATAGAGGGACGTGTAAAAGGAGGTGACGAGAGTGTTGATATCAGAGGGCAGATTAACGATAGAGCCAGAAGGGGATCTGAGGGTCCTTATGTGAATAGAGGTGTGACGCTCAGAACATAGCCTGCTAAGAGTCTACCCGCCTTGTTACCATGCTTATGAATCCGGATATCAGAGTAAGATTGTTTAATTACCTCCTGCTGCACAGCCCAGTGATCAAAGGTGCGTTTAGCTGCTTGCCAAGCTCACCTGTTGGCAGGGGTATGATCCTGATTCAAAGCATGATAAGCAGAGCAGAGTGATTCACTGGCCTGATGGTAATTGAGTCGGATTTGTTTTTTAAATTGGGCAGAGTAGGAAATAATGTGTCCTCTAAGAAAGGCCTTGCCAGTTTCATAAAATAAATTGGGGTTGCTGAGATAGATCCCGTTGGTCTCAATGAATTCCACCCAAGCCGAGCGCAGGGTGTATTTGAAATCGTTGTTATCAGCTAGGTATGAGGAAAAGCACCAGATATTCGTGGATCGGGGAGATTTGAACCCGGACAGAAGACTAATAGGGGCATGGTCGGAAATGACCATGTCCTCTATGGCGGAGATGGTCACTAAGGGGAGTATGGCTGGGGAGCAAAATAAATAGTCGATGCGGGAGAAGGAGTCATGTGGAGCAGAGAAGAAAGTGTACGTAGCGGTAGAGATTACATATACGACAATTGAGAGGACCTGTCCGAAAAAAAGTTCTAGAACATAGGACCTGTAACGACTAGGGCCTTGGGATAGGGTAAGAGCCACCACTAAAGTTGACAATACGTAGGGAAGCTCCTGGTGTGAAGCCCTGGAAGAGTTTGGCGACTAGGGTGATAGGTGCGAAGTTGAGTACCTACGGACTGCGTGGAGGGTAGGATGACTGGCACTCATGTGAAAGAAGAGACGAGGTGTACTGAGGAAGAGGGCGTAGCTGATAAATAAAACGAGGGGTCGGTATGAGGGGAATCACTGGTAGAGGCGGTATCTCCTGTACCAGT
>BLSH010339110.1:1114882-1129132 GCA_018402905.1 Glandirana rugosa | reverse complement strand
CCCCTCTCACAGAGCGGAGGTCCGTGTTTACATACACGGACCTCCGCTCATTCGCTCCGGGGGGGCCATCGCGGGTGGCCGGCGGCAATCGAAGCCGCCGCACCGGCTCCCCGGCCCTCCCCGGACACAGTGAGCGCGCGGGCGCGCCTCCGGCGGCGCGCGCTCACTAGGCTCGATCACGCGGCCGCCGTCGTATGACGGCGATCCGCGTTACAGAGCCATCTTGCCGCCGTCAATTGCCGATTGACGGTCGGCAAGTGGTTAAAGTGGTTGTCAACTCTTGACAACCACTTTAAACTACAGGTAAACTTGTAATCAGGCTTATCTGTTGCTTCCCTGTATATCTCCTAAACCTGGGCAGTTTAGGAGATGTATGCTATACAGACACGTGCCAACGTCATTCGGCACGTGCGCAGTGAACGGCCTCACTGACAGCGTGCCGCGATTGGCGGCTCCCGCGTGCTTGTGCGGGAGTGACGTCACACGACTCCGGCCAGTCACAGCGCCGGAGTTCGCGGTCCCGGAAGGAAGAGGGGTGAAGATGGAAGCTTCCTTCTGTGGGGACAGTGCGGGCATCGATGGCAGGTAAGTGGCACATAGGCTAGTATGCGATGCATACTAGCCTATTATGCTTCTACATTACAGGTGAATAAGAGGAAGTAAACCCATTAGGGTTTACTTCCTCTTTAAACCCTTACATATACCCAGTGAAGTGACTGGCCTCAGGTGATACACAGAGAAGTAACAAATCCTCCTACATAAGTTGTACTTGTTTATCTGAAGTCTTTTCTCTACATCCTTTCAAAGTGCAGAATTAATAAAGCTTGTCTGAGCTGTCAGGAAAAAAAGGGGGGCAGAGATCCGAAATTGAGAAGAGGTCTGAAAGCTGATTGGAGGGACACACCCCTTCACACAGGAATAGAGCTGAGGCTGTCAGTCAGCTGGAGCTCCCTCCCCTGTCACCTTTTGCTCTTGGTGTCAGGAAAACTTGCCAGAAGTGATTCATGCTGGTAGCAGACAGATGAAGCAGCAGACAGAAATTACACTGTGTGCTGTGGATTGAGATGAGTACACACTATACAGGGGTTGCTCATATGTCATGTCCGAGGTTTACAACCACCTTAAAAATTACAGCTGGGACCTAACTTTTGAGATTTCTCTAGCTGTGAATGGAGATGACTCCTTTAAAAAAAAAAAAGTCGGTCCCTGGATTGGGTGGACTGGCTCTTGAATTGGTCTGCCACTCACCTAATTGGTGTAATCTAATTCTCCAAAGTAGAAGGCTCCTGTATAGTCTGTGCAGAGTGATGCTTTAAAATGTTGTCCACCTAGAAGAAAGTTAACCAAAGAAGGTCTTCAGGAAGAATGGTTGTAAGACATTGGCCAAGACCTGCTTGACATTTGAGCATATTTTATTCTGCTGGCTTGGAGACAAATGTACACTTCTGAAAAAAAGAGAATGAGTTTGAACTTTGTAAGGACTTTCAAACGCCATACTACAGCATATCTGGAATATGTACAAAGTTCAGGAAACCAGTCGTAGTGGCTAAACTTTGCCTCTAAGCACTGTAAAGATCTAATCTGAGATTAAACATTTTTTATGAGGGTAATTTGAATGCGTTTTTAGTTTCAGTTTGTTTAGAATGAGCGAGCTTCTTGATATAGCTGCATACAGAGTTAAAATGCATATATAGGAATTGTTTGACCTGCCATAGGATTTGTAATTCTGTATGGCCAGCTTTGTGATGCAGGGACCCCTATGGAAAGCTTCTTGACCTCCACTGCAGCAGCCCAGATGAATAAGAAGACTCCCCCAGCCTCCCGATTGGACAAAAAAAGTATTTAGTCACTGGACACTTGTTCCTTCTTGGCACATGTGCACTACAACAGAACCTGATTGGTTCCAGTTGCTGGACTTTCTCCGTTTGAGTGCTGCTGTGCAAGAACTTTACAGCCCACTGATATAATAAGAAATTGCATGTTCTATTTGCATGTAAGAGTACACTACATCATTTTAAATGTATAACTTGCAGTGATATGCTATGTTTAGATGTGTGGCTAATTCGCTGTGCAATCTGCGTTCAGATTGCTTTTCAGGGGCACATGACAGGCGGTGAGAAGGGGAGATATGACCACCTGTTTTAACCCTGTAAAAGATGCATCAACTGCATGCATTGTTTGTGGCACATCAAAACA
This sequence comes from Glandirana rugosa, assembly GCA_018402905.1. Taxonomy (NCBI): domain Eukaryota; kingdom Metazoa; phylum Chordata; class Amphibia; order Anura; family Ranidae; genus Glandirana; species Glandirana rugosa. The sequence continues at coordinate 1,126,936 of BLSH010339110.1, read as the reverse complement.
CAAACACAAATTCCCAGCTCACTTACCAGCCAGCCTGCAACAAACTGAATTGTCCTGTCTAACGGTTCACTTTAACCACTTCAGCCCCGGAAGAATTTTGCACTTTAGGACCAGAGCACTTTTTGCGATTTTGCCCTGCGTTGCTTTAACTGACAATTGCGCGGTCGTGCAACGTTGTACCCAAACAAAATTTGCGTCCTTTTTTTCCCACAAATAGAGCTTTCTTTTGGTGGTATTTGATCACCTCTGCGTCATTTCTAATCGCCGCTATAAACAAAAGAAGAGCAACCATTTTGCAAAAAAAAAAACAAATTTCTTACTTTTTGCTAAAATTCAAATCCAAAAAAAAAATATAAAAAAAAATTTTTTTCACCGTTTTTGGCCGATTTATATAATTCCTCATATTTGCGATAAAAAAAAAAAAATCGCAATTGGTGTTTATTGATTGGTTTGCGCAAAAGTGGCCGCGTTTACGGATGATGAGAATTCATTTCTGGGGTTTTTTTTTTTGTTTTTTTTTTACTAGTAATGGCGGCGATCTGCGATTTTTAGCGGTAATGCGATATTGGGGGGGACATGTCGGAACATTTTGACACTTTTTTGGGACCAATGACATTTATTCAGCGATCAGAAATTTAAATGTCCACTGATTACTATATAAATGTCATTGGCAGTGAAGGGGTTAACCTGCAGGGGGAGAGCTAGGGGTTAAGTGTGTTCCCTGGGTGTGTTATTACTGTGGGGGGGTTGGGCTAACATGGGCATGAGAGATCTAACTGATCCCAGTGACAGGGATCAGTAGATCTCTCATGCCCCACTGACAGGGCGGGGAACCGCCGTGTTTACATTGGCGGTTCCCTGTTCTTTTCCCTGTAGCCGCTCATCGCGGCTCGCCGGCGGACATCGGGTCCGCCCGAGCCGCGGGCACACTCCCCAGGAGTGCGGCGGGTGCGCGCGCACGTGCCCCCTGGTGGGCAAATGCGAATCGCCGCTTATTTACGGCGATTCGCGCAGGGCTCCCCGACTGCCGCCGTGAAAAGACGGCGTGCGGTCAGGAACCGGTTAAAAACCAGGGGTTTAGTTTGCACACATTTGCAAATATATGCATAAGCTGCAGTGGCCATAGCATACTGGTGTCCTAACTATAATTTTGAGTTTTCTGAGTTGGAGCACATATATAATAATTAGAATAAGGGCAGCTATGCATCGAGGGAGCCCACCCCTCCTTAAAAGGTATATGGACGCACTGGACACCCAGCAAGAGCACAATGGCAGCAAAGGTATCCATTGTGTCCACGCATCAATTACCAACACTACAAACAAATGGCAACCACCCCAACCTATAACTGACCATTTCATATATTTTTAATTATAGGTTGGGGTGTTTGTGACACATTCCCATTGTTTAAATAGAATGCATTCCACCTTTGTTCCGACTGCCGGTCATGAAGCCAAGCATTGCTACCATGGCATGTGAGCATCCCCAAATGCTGCCTTTGCAGCTTAAGGGGGGGCTGGTAGCTCATTTGTTTGTCTTTAATGACCCCCCAACTGCAAGTCTAAATGAGCCCCTAGGTCAGTGGTTCTCAACTCCGGTCCTCGGGACCCACTAACAGGCCAGGTTGCAGGATAACCGAAATACATCACAGGTGATATCATTTGCTACTCAGTGATTGCAGTATTCTAGTCTGCATCTCTCCAAGGTAATACTTAAAATCTGGCCTGTTGGTGGGTCCTGAGGACAGGAGTTGAGAATCACTGCCCTAGGTACACACAATATCAGATTTTATTTTAGCACCCACACAGGTGAAAACCGGTACTGCAGCTCATGCACTACCTGTGCACAATTACATTAACTAATGGCTGTGTATATATTTAAAAAAAAAAAAAGGCTTTACAGAATATGCGCAAGTGTATTTGCTGCTAGTGGTTTGCATTCTACAAATGTTTTCAATGTTGCAGAATTCAGGCACTTTGGATCTTTTGCTGCATTATTTACGCAACAATAAGAGAAATGATGCTCGACCATGCATTACTTTTTGTTGCTTGGTGTGTGTGTGTGTGTGTGTATGTGTGTGTATATGTACATATTAGAGCTGCAAGATTAATCGTAATAAAATCACAATCTCGATTCACTCCCATAACCCCCCGCGCAATCTCCATCACACATTACCGAAATTTTCAGTGCAGTTAATGGAGTCCGACTTGTGGGGCGACTCAGCACAACTTGACTGTAATAGAAGTCAATGCAAGTCGCCTGAAGTCTCCCAGGAACCTTTTTTCTGAGTCAGAGCGACTTGAGTTTCTCCTATCTGGGCAGACTGCCAAGTCTGAGATCATTACTGATGAAAGAAACAAAGAGATACAATGTTTCTAGTTATCAAAGGAATGAACTCCAAGTTCAGTTTAACCATTTTAAAATGATTACATCTTTTCTGACATTTGTTGCTTACAAGTAAAAATCCAGTATTTTCTGCTAGAAAATTACTTAGAACCCCCAAACATTATATATCATTTTTTTAGCGGAGACCCTAGAGAAAACGGTTGTTGCAATATTGTATGTTACATGGTGTTTGCGCAGTGGTCTTTCGAACGCAATTTTTTTGGGGAAAAGTGACCCATTCAGAAAAAACAAACCAAAAAAAACACTAAATCATACTGTTAGCACATTTTTTTTGTATATGTAAGATATTACGCCACGAGAATCGTGATCTATTTTCTAAGCAAAAAAAATTGTGATCCTTATTTTGGCCAGAATCGTGCAGCTGTAGTGTGTATATGTATGTAAGTGTGTGTGTGTGTGTGTGTGTGTATGTATGTATGTATGTATGTATGTATGTGTATGTATATATATATATCTATATATCAAGCAGAGCCAGGGAAGTTCTATCTGGTTAATGTTATTTTATAAACATAGCATAATGGAGACTATGCAGGAGGCTGCATGCTCAGTGTTGCTATAACAGACCTTCTCCCAAATGTTAACATGTCTCACATGCTTCCTGGATCATGACTGAAGACGGTTCCCTTTTTTAAGAATATTTGTTGTTTTCCCATTTTCTCAGTTATTTTTAATGTGTATAGGCTATAGCTGATGTTTTGAGCTCTTACCATCGTGGAAGCACCCTCAGCTCTATTGATTTGCACATGTAGTAGGTGTTAGGCCCTATTCACAAATTTGTGTTTAACGCGCTGGTTGGAGCATGCTAAAACATGTCATCAGTGGCAATTTTATAGTGTAGCCTATACACATCTGTGCACTGCATTTTATAAACTTGCTTTTAGACCAGCTTGTTTTTTTTTTTTTTTTTTTTCCTTAGATACATTTTAAGGCCCATAGAAGTCAATAGTAAAATTTCAGTAATGAGCCTATATAGTTTTTATTGGCCACGGTGAAAAATGCAGGGTGCATTAAAAACAACTATCAACGCATATGTAAAACACGCATGAAATCGCAAAGCTCTGACCCTAGCCTTTAGCTCACCATGCATGCAACAATCTGTACAATCTCCTTTTCAGGGATTGTTTGCATGTACGTTGATCTCTGAAGAGTGATTTGCGCTCTTAACGCATTTTAGAGGCGGTGTTGTATAGTCCCCTCTCTTATATAGGGAGTATACACTGGAGGCAGCATACCCACAACTTTCTAGCCTCAAAAAATCCTAAGCGCGGTTTTTGCAATCATCAATAGTCCCCTCTCTGACTGCTTTAACCCTTTGAACCCCACACACAGTACCACAACCGCATGCATGATGCTGTGAGGCAGTTGCAGAGCAACCCCATTCACTTGCTATAGTATATATTTCTGTCCTCAAGCTTCATAGCTGTGACGTGCACACCCCCGGCTATTGGCTCTGCAGCTAAAGAGGGTGTGGTTTGCGGGACAGTAAAAACACGGCTCAACCATGGGGTTATGCCACCCTTCAAATGCTGCTGCCTGTAGATCAGGTATCTCCAGACTTTTCAAACAAAGGGCCAGTTTTCTGTCCTTCAGAATTTTAAGGGGGCCGGATTGTGGCCATTGGGGGTAGAAAATATCCTGGGCCCAGCATCAGTGAGGGTAAACATGATTCAATCCAAAGAGTTGTGACAGCACTCAATAGAGGTGAAGCTTAAGTAGTAATTTTATTGAAAAATCCAAAGTTAGACAAAGATAACATCCATAAAATGTACAGGCAGGAACATACAAGGCATAGCAGAAATGTGCAGATGGATTAACGCGTTTCACGAACCTTTGTTCGCTTAATCGTAATCTCACGTTTATGAAACGCGTTAACCCATCTGCACATTTCTTCCATGCCTTGTATGTTCCTGCCTGTACGTTTTATGGATGTTATCTTGAAACTTTGGATTTTTCAATAAAATTACTACTTAAGCTTCACCTCTATTGAGTGCTGTCACAACTCTTTTTGGATTGAATCGTTGCGCAGCTTGCGGACTGGATGAGCACCTGGAGGTAAGGTGATTATTATTCACCTAAGCGGCTTCCTCTCCTCCATGCTTGTTGAGGGTAAACAGGACCTCAATGTTGGTGATCAGTAGGAGGAGGAGGAGTAGTTCCCTATCACTGATCTCACTGGGAAAAAAAAGTGCAGCATTGGTGGTGGTGGTTGGAGGAATAGCCATTGGTATAATTTGGGAAAAATAGTGCCTGAAGGACCGTATCTGACCTTCGGCCGCAATTTTGGTGCCCCCTGCCTTAGATCTACTAACAAGCATGCACTGCAAAGGCTTGCCTGATTGGATACACACGCAAATGGACAAATCTCCTCACGGCAGCATCTGATTGGATGCAACTGCTGTTCAGCCAACATTTTTCCACTCAAATCCTTCCGTTTTTTTAATTGTAGAATGCCGGATGAGAGGGCCAACCATGAAGTGAATTTCAACCACTTCATCGGGAACTGTCCAATATCCCGTCAGTGTTTTGGCCACTATAAAACACACATTTGGTGAATTTTCTAACACGTGACCTATATATATTTATATATTGTTTTTTGTTTTTTTTTATGGCATCTGTCACCTTTTTAAAAGAAAGAGATGAAAGTATGGGAGGCATTCACTGGTTATCTATAACTAGATCTCATAAAATCCAGGGACAAATCAGTTTCAGCGCTATGAATCTTCTTCCCTCCAATCTACTCTCCACACAAGGCCACGGGCCAGCAACGCTAATAATCTATCACATGTTCCGCTTAACTTCTTCCCCCTCTAAAGGCTATAGGTACTGGGAACGACCTTGGTAAATAAAATGTAGGTTATTCATTGAAAGCACAAGGGCGGCCATGCATTTAACAAGACCGGTTCCCAGGGCCCCCCCTCCAGGGACCCTCGCTTCTTTTTCATTTCCTGCAGATCATTAACAAAGAGCAGATTGAGTGTCACAGGTGAGAGTAGTGCTCTTGCTTGGCGGCAAAGCCATACAGCCTGCTTTACCTCTGAGGTGTGTATATGCAAAGCAGATTTCCTGAATGTCTGCAGATTTCTGCTTTTAGTCACACGAGGAAGTCCTGCTGCTGCACGTACATGTATTTTCATGCAGGCTGAGCCGACAAACCGCACTGTACGTTCTGAATTATCTTCATACCTCGCAGAAAAAGCAAGTCTAACCATGCTGTTCTGCTAATTGTAACCTGGGCCTCCTCCCACCATCCTACATGTACATTTGAAAAAGCTTTACTTCTCTGCATGAAACACGAAGTTACCAATTGGCGTTTCTGCAATCTTGTCCTGCTTCCAGCGCAGGTCTGGGTTCGGACATTGCTTGTTTGCTGGCTATTTTATATAAAAGATTTAGGCCTCATACACACGGACGTTTTTTGACGCTGGCGTTTTTTGGAGCTCTCCATGTTAGTCAATGGCCCCATAAAAACGTCAGCGTTTTTGAGCTGTAGATGACGTCGGCGTTAGTGAGCTGAAACTAGAACCCACAGCCATCGCGTTCTGAGGCTGTAACGTTTTGGCATTTTTTGACGCCGATGCCACAATATGCCAACAAACGCCACCTAATATTATACCGGCGTTTTCCAGCGGTTTTTGACGCCGACGTTTTTAGGTTGAAAAATAGCAGAGGGATGATTTTTTTAAAAAAACGCCTATTGACGCCAACGCTCACTAACGCTCAAAAACGCCGATGCATAACGCCGAAAAACGCCGACTTTTTTTCCTTGAGGTCGGGCCCGACGTTTTGTTTATTTTTTTAGAAACGTCCGTGTGTATGAGGCCTTAAAGCTGAACTCCAGGCAGTTACAGATACAAATGAATGCAGCTCTGTGTTCATTATAGCTCAACTCTGGGGGAAGAACAAAACTACCCTTGGATAAGTGAGTGCTACTCCACACTACAAGAGTTAACTGCCCATAGGGGAGAATGGATAAGGTGATCTACTTGGCTTAAAGTAGAACTATGGGTTCACTTCCTTGCGGGCTCAGGCACGTGCCCTTGCGAACACGCCCGAGCCCATCCTTAGTTATAACCCCTGGCAGTTTTATTTTTTTGCCATCTCTGTCCCATTGCAAAGATTTCCCTTCACTTCCTGTCCCATAGCCAAACAGGAAGTGAGAGGAAATCCCTGCAAATTAAAGGAATTTCTTGGGGACCCCCAGCTCACCAGAACTAGTGTCCCCATTGGAAGATTTCTCATCTATTACTTTTCTGGGGACAACCCAAAACCTGGGGTTTTCTTTTTACTTTCACTTTCAGTGATAATGGTAAACAGGACAAATAGAAAGGGTGAATCTCCTTAACGGGGGCACAGACAGCAATAAAAGTTTGACAGGGCCTCTATTTCCCCCCCCCCCTCCCCCCACTCTATCCAAAACTAAAAAGTTATACTTTAAGCTGGCCATACACAGTGCAAATTTCTTTCCATGTAGATGGGGAAATCCCTCCCGCCGAGTCGTATTCTCTGGGCATCCCCACCAGAGAAAAGACAGTGATTGCAGTCCTGCTTTGTAGGCCAGGTCATGAGAACCCACATACAACCCAGCAAGTTGGACGGTGCAAGAGGCTGGCAGGGAAAACGGGAATAAGGTATAGTACCCTATCTTATATTGCCATATTCATCAATCTTCTAGGCAAAATTTGTAGTCAACCCTTGCAATGCATCGGGGAAGCCAAGGGTTATGTATATATGGAGCAGCACAGTGGCTAAGTGGTTGACACTTCTGCCAGCAGCACTAGGGTTGTCTGTTCAATTTCCAACCACGTCACTACCTGCCTGGAGTTTGCATGTTCTCCCTGTGCTTGTGTGGGTTTCCTCCTAGTACTCCGGTTTCCTCCCACACCTGGAGTTTGCATGTTCTCCCTGTGCTTGCGTGGGTTTCCTCCTGGTACTCCAGTTTCTTCCCACACCTGGAGTTTGCATGTTCTCCCTGTGCCTGCGTGGGTTTCCTACTGGTACTCCGGTTTCCTCCCACAATCCAAAGACATGCCGGTAGGTTATTTGGCTCCTGTCCAATTTGGCCCTAGTATGTGTATGTATGAATGAGTTGGGGACCCATAGATTGAAATCTGCCCAAGGGCAGGGACTGATGTGAATGTACAATATATTAAATGCAAACAGTGTAAATACTTGATATTGATTTGGTATCAGCTTCATGCCGACTGAGAGGAAAAAGCAGCACAAAGCCAATCATTTCTGTTGCAGTGCTCATGCACTGACTGAGAATATGCTGATAGGAGAAGAGAGCAGAGTGACGTTTCTCCTTTCACTGTCCAGTCACAGGCTGTGGAAAGGACAGTATCTGTAAAAGGTACATAGACCGCTTTCACACCAAAACTTTTTTCAGGCGCTCTTGCGCTAAAAAAAGCCATAGAAATGCGCCTGAAAAACTCCTCCCAATACACCCCAGTGTAAGAGCTAGAGTGCTTTCACACTGGGGCGGTGCGCTTGCGGGACGGTAAAAAAAAGTCCTGCAAGCCGCATCTTTGCAGCGGTGTATACACTTCTTCTATACCGACCCTGCCCATTGAAAACAATGGGGCAGTGCTCCCGAACACCGCTACGGGAGCGCCGCTAACTGGCACTTTTAACCCCTGTTTTACCCCTTCTAGGGGGGTTAAAAGCGCACCGCTGCCGCCAGAATGTCGGTGCTATTATGAGTGGTAAAGCGCCACAAATTAGCAGTGCTTTACCGCTAACGCTCGGGTTGCCCTGGTGTGAAAGGAGTCTAAAATCAGATCTTGCAGTAAAATACAAGGTCCCCTTAGAACCAATTAGAATCAAACCCCTCTCCCCCTGTAAAAATTTGTAAAAATTGCATGTAGGTAGTTCAAAATGTACCTGTAAGGAGAGAAAAAAAAAAAAAAAAAAAATATATATATATATATATATATAATTTGCCTAACCTACCCCTTCTGTGTCGTAGGACGCAATGTCTATTTTTTCGGCCAGATTCCTGGGGAGCAATGTGTAACCTGAATTTTTGACAAGTGCAAACGCATGTTTTAATGAAATATGGGGTCCTTGCTGATCCTAGGATCACCCCAGAAGGTGCGTGACTCTTCCTCTGCCTAGATGCTGCGGGTGGAAGGTAGAGGTATGGTAAATAAAAGATAGATATATATCTATATCGCCTTTGATTAGAGTGAGGGTGTGCATCTGAATAGCAGACCTTGCATCTTACTGCAAGGTTTGGTTTAACTGCAGCAGAGAGAAATCTGATTTCATGCTCTGCTACTGTGCTATGTGGCAAATCTGTGTAAATCCCAGGACTGAATGGACAGTAATGCAACCCCTATGGCAGGTAAAACCGTTCCCTTCTATGCATTTATTCTGTGTATTTTGCTGTTTGCATGTATAGCTTTGAATTTCTCTGGAACTTTTATTGCTCACAAGAACCTTAGGCCCGGCCCATTTTAACTGATTACCAAGTACCAGCACAGCTTCCTCTCATGCGGCAGGATTTGTTTCCTCTGGAAAATGGAACGATTCTGTAATGTTAGATGCAAAGGATTTTACCTGAGCTGGGATTGGTTGTTCAGTGTTCTGTACGCTCTGTGACTGCGGCAGGCGAAGCTCAAATTGGTTTTGTCACTTACTGACTATAGCACAGTTCTGGGTCAGCTACGGGTAGAACTACGTGGGTGATTTTAATCTTCCAGCCATCATGCAATTGCACGATGGTTAGATTTTGTTAAGGCGGGAATAGACAGATCAGTTTTGTGGAAGTGATTAATCATGGAAAATTTAAGAGGTTTAAGTTTATTTTGTGCGGTGTGGTGTTCATGAAGGAGCGCTGAACACATACTGATTCATGGATTTGTCAGAATAAGGAAGGAAGTGTTTCTGTATCTTTCCATAATGATGAGGGTGGCTGCAGAAATACATGATGTTCCTATGTTTTGGTGCTGGTGTCCGTGCCCCTGGGTACCAAGCTTTCCTAATTCTAGACGTTCCTCTTCTGCAGATATGAATGACTGATTCCTGAAGCACAACATCCAGTCCACTCAGGATCGGCTTATCCTGTCAGCCTCTGACCTATCAGGGCCGTAGAGCTCTTCAGCTGCCACAAGATTACCCAGCTAGCTGTGGCCTATCACTTATCCCTGAAGAGGATTCCTATTCACTAAATGCCCACTGCCCTATCTTTGCTACAACAATATCTGGGCTCTATTTAGATCTATACTCGTTCGTAGAGGTGCGTTTTTTTTTTTTTTTGTTTTGTTTTGTAGTGACAAGCAGGTACTTTGTCTTACGTGAATTTGTGTGCCTTTTGTGCTTTGATACGTTTTTTCAATGTGTTTTTGAATTTGGAGTGGATAGGGTAGCAGAACTCTGGCTTACAAGGGGTAAATCCAATAAGGTGTATGCCACCTTGTGGACCTTGTATTTACAATTTACATTTTTATTGAGCAACGGGAGTACAGCTCTGTGGATTTAGATAGCTGCAGCCTTCCAGCATGTACAAAGTGGCTGTAGCTGTCCTGGGTGTTTTGGTTGTAATCGCACATGGAGCGTTTACCTGCGGTTGGGGATAAATGATCATCCCTGGACTCAAGCTATTTGTGTCAAGGGGTGATCATCATTTATCCATAACCTCAGGTAATTGCTCCATGTGCATTTTCATTTGGATAGCTATGGCCACTGTAGGCTTGTCATTACTTTGTACAGCCTGGGGCCTTAAGGCTGGGTTCACACTGCTGCGAACTTTACTGCGAATTTAAGCCGTTGCGCTAGATTAAATTCGCAAGTCATCTCCAGTAACATAGTGTTCTATCAGGGCAGTTCACATAGATGCGTTGCGAATCTAATCCGTGAAGAAAAAGGGTCCTGTGCGAGTTTGATCCGTGTGCGTTGCGAATTCAGCTCCATAGACTACAATAGAACACAAATTGAAAACGCAATCTCGCATTCACATCACTGTGATAGCTTCTCCCTCCAACTCCAGCTACAGCTTTGAAGCAGATTCGCACCAACACATGTAGAAATCGCACTTGTATCTGAACTGAAAAAACTTGCATCGCAAACATAATAAATTCGCAGAAAATTTGCACCGCAGCAGTGTGAACCGAGCCTTACTGGTGAATCCAGCTGTAGGAATCCTTTTGGATTCCTGCTGCAGCTGGCAATAAACACCTGTGCGAATGTTGGGGCCCTTTGCATAAGTTTTGTATGCTGGATGATAGGACTTTTTAAATAGCATTGCATCCTGGGTGCCAAGACTTTTTTTTTTTCTTCTTCTTTCTTTCTTTCTTTCTTTCTTTCAAGGGCTCAGCTTTTATATACGGTATTATGAGGTGTCCTCACCCCCCACACACAAGGCGAGATTCATTCTGCAAGCATAGATGGCAGGTAGAGGTTTTTTATGCTGTAGTTGGCTTACACTTGGGGGTTATTCACAAGTACAGACCCTGCTGCTCCTCTAAAAAGTGGTTCACGGTCAGATTTCTTTTCGGAGGCGTTTGACAGGCAGTGAGGAGGTGATATGTCGCCTCCTTCCTGCCTGCTTTAACTGAATAATTGCTATACTTCCTCAACACAATCATGTGCATTACACATGGTAGAGGTGCGGTTCCACCGCAGCTCCATAGAACTGCATTAGTCGCGCTGGATGGCAGCGGCACTGCCTGCTGAAAGCGACATGCTGTTTAGGTTTTCCACAAAGCACAGCATCGCAGACACTGTGGGGTTGATTTACTAAAACCGGAGATTTCAAAATCTGGTGCGGCTGTACATGGTAGCCAATCAGCTTCCTCTGACTTTAACTTGTTCAGTTAAGCTTTGACAAAAAAGTGGAACCTAATTGGCTTTTATGCTGCACCAGATTTTGCACTCTCCAGTTTAGTAAATCAACCCCCATGTGTACAGCCGTGTGTAGTTGTTTCTCTAGTGTTCATGTGGGCAGTCAGTAAAAATGCAGCTTCGGCGCCTGGTTTTACCGCCCCAGGCTTCACATATAAATGAGCCCTTGTATCTTGAGGATATGCAATTCAATTCTTAAAGGGGTTGTAAACCTTTAAGGTTTGTCACCTAAGGCCTCATACACACGGACGTTTTTTGACGCCGGCGTTTTCTGGCGTTTTTTGCAGCTCTCCATGTTAGTCAATGGCCCCATAAAAACGTCGTCGTTTTTGAGCTGTAGGTGGCGTCGGCGTTAGTGAGCAGAAAGTAGAACCCATGGCCATCGCGTTCTGAGGCTGTAACGTTTTGCCGTTTTTTGACGCCGACGCCACAAAATGCCAACTAACGCCAACAAACGCCACCTAATATTGTACCGGCATGTTCCGGCATTTTTTGACGCCGACGTTTTTAGGTTGAAAAATAGCAGAGCAATTATTTTTTTTAAAAAACGCCAATTGACGCCGACGCTCACTAACGCTCAAAAACGCCAATGCATAACGCCGAAAAACGTCGACTTTTTTCCTTGACGTCGGACCCGACGTTTTGTATATTTTTTTAGATACGCTGGTGTGTATGAGGCCTTAATGCATTCTATGCATTAAGGTGAAAAACCTGTAGTGCAGCAGCCCCCCCCGAGCCCCCCTTATCTGAACTCATTGACTCCTGCTGCTGCCAATCAAATCCCTTGACCGGGGGGGGGGGGGGGGACC
>BLSH010339110.1:1088915-1114872 GCA_018402905.1 Glandirana rugosa | reverse complement strand
AGCAGAAAGTAGAACCCATGGCCATCGCGTTCTGAGGCTGTAACGTTTTGCCGTTTTTTGACGCCGACGCCACAAAATGCCAACTAACGCCAACAAACGCCACCTAATATTGTACCGGCATGTTCCGGCATTTTTTGACGCCGACGTTTTTAGGTTGAAAAATAGCAGAGCAATTATTTTTTTTAAAAAACGCCAATTGACGCCGACGCTCACTAACGCTCAAAAACGCCAATGCATAACGCCGAAAAACGTCGACTTTTTTCCTTGACGTCGGACCCGACGTTTTGTATATTTTTTTAGATACGCTGGTGTGTATGAGGCCTTAATGCATTCTATGCATTAAGGTGAAAAACCTGTAGTGCAGCAGCCCCCCCCGAGCCCCCCTTATCTGAACTCATTGACTCCTGCTGCTGCCAATCAAATCCCTTGACGGGGGGGGGGGGGGGGGACCGAGTCCTGTCTCTGTGTCAATGGACGCAGCAGCAGGAATCGGGAGCGTGCCCACACAGGTGCCCAGAGGGAGAGCGCTTCTCTGAGGGGGCACTCAAGAAAAGGAGGAGCCAGAAGCACCATGGAGGGACCTCGGTAGAAGAGGATCGAGGCCGCTCTGTGCAAAACCCTTGCACAGAGGAGGTAAGTGGAACCTTTACAACCCCATTAAGCCCCCTTTCACACTATGTAGCATGTTGTGCGAGATTTTGTGCTTGGTGCATAGGGCAACCCATGCATTTCAGTAGGCTGCCCTGCATGTGATCAACGCACAAACAAAGCTGAAGTGTTTTTTGGAGCTTTGCACGTTTTTCATTATTTTTTTTTTTTTTTTTTAACCAGCAAAATATCATGTCTTGCTTGCTATGTTTGGGGTAACATTAATGATAAATGACACCACAAACGCTATTTGAATGGTTCATTAACGCGTGCACAATTATGGGGGCGCGTTCACACGCGGCGCAAGTGTAAATGCAGTCTGAAGAACGCCCCTGTTCTCGCCAGCAGCATGTCAGGTGTTCAATTCCCCTACGTCCTATTTTCTTATTAATTTTTTTTCTATTTCCGACACAGATGTAGGAATGGTTTGTAGAAGGAAAATAAACGTTTCCACTACAAAAAATGCCGATGAGAATCCTCTGCACATCAGAGGAGGGTGTCAGTGACTGCTTCCTTTTATGTGGTTTTTTTAAGAGCCCAGGCCATCCAGATTTAGATGGCGTTCCAGTGCTGGCTAAAGTGCTGTGTGACAAGTCTTGTGACTCTGTATCAGCCTGGAATGCATGAGAGGGGCTGGAAGGCACTGCCTCTCCTCTTTACTGTTCTGTTCAGCTGGGAGAGCCTTTTTTGTGATTTCCTTTTAAAGGCATGATTCCAAACAACAAAAAAAAAACCTCTGATGTTCCCGGGGAGGGAGACAACTCCTAGCCTTCTGCTCACTTATTTTACAGCAGGGCTGCAATGTAACCTCTGAGCTGCCGGAGGCGGTAGGCCGCAGGCTTGTTGCATCGTAGACCTGAAATTCAATGTTCTTTTCATTTTCTAGGACCCAAGCTGCAAAACCCATATCACTGCAGAGACTTGATATGTAAGCGCTGCAGAGCTGCACAGACGTCACCAATTGACAATAATGTACAGCGGCGTCTTGCATGGCAATGAAGGCATTAGAGCAAAGCTAACATCCTATGCCCTAGTCTGTCAATACATGTTGGATGTTGTCACATCCAGCATGCCTTCGTCTTGTACACAATGTTGTGTTTTTTTTCTTAGGCTTGTTCGTTTGTTAGCTTTCCACAAATAATGTTCCTCTATGACAGTGGTCCTCGGGACCCACCAGATTTTAAGTATTACCTTGGGGAGATACAGACTGGAACACTGCAATCACTGAGCAGCAAATGATATCACCTGTGATGTATTTTAGTTATCCTGCAAACCTGGACTGTTGGGGGGGTCCCGAGGACCGGAGTTGAGAACCACTGCTCTGAGGCTTATATAGGAGCACATCCACATAGGTTTCAAGATGTTACATAATATTGGCAAGGGTTTGAAACTGTACAGTAGCATGCAGTGCCGCAGTTAAACAGCAGGGGGCGATCACTTTCATAGTAATTGAATGTTGGCATTTTGTGAGTTTTCAGTTCACGTACAGGAAGATACAAGCTTGCTTTGAAAAATATGCTGTCTTAAAAACTCATTAGTCGTCATGCCCTATCACAACTGCACTGTTTCTGATCTGTCAAGGACTACCGTGCTGATTTTTTTTTTTAATCAATAGCTTTTAAAGCGTTGCGCCTTTTAGCAACTGACATAACAGCATATCCTTTGCATCAGTACTTCTGCATAGGTGACTAATACATATTTGCTCATTAAAGGACTCAGATCTAAATGGGAGCGCTGGCTGTTCAAGCTTTCTTGAAAGCTACAGCAGGTTTCAAGAGCTGTTGAAGCTTGGGCAAAGTGCAGTTATTAATTTTTCCCCTTTTCTGCCCTGACCTATACAATTTTCACCCTCCTTTATAGATGTACTGTTGTCCAACAACTTGTTTTTGTTTTCATTTACACCCAGGATTAAAAGGCTCCCTCTCCTGGCTGCACCTGCAGATTACACCCTATAGACTTGTTGAGGTCATCTCCTGGCCAGGAGATCGAGGTTGACAAGCAACCTAATGGAAAATGTATATCTAGAGCGACTTCAGGAACTTAATATGTAAAGTCTAGAGCAGGGGTCTCCAAACTATGCTCAGGAACTACAATTCCCATCATACCTAGCCATGTCTGTGAATGTTAGAATGCTCATGGGACATGGAGTTCTGCAACAGCTAGAGGGCCATAGTTTGGAGATCTCTGGTCTAGAGGAAAGAAGGGAAAGGGGAGACACGATTGAAACCTTTTAAATACATCAAGGGGGTTAAAAAGGTTCGGAAGGGCAGTCTTTTCAATATAAAACCAAAATCAAAAATATGGGGACATGAACTCAAACTAATTGGAGGAAAGTTCAAAACTAATCTTAGCATTATTTTACTGAAAGGGTGGTTTATGATTGGAATATTTTAATACTTTCTATAAAACTATTCTCTACACTTGTGCGATACACATTAGTGGTGGCAGCAGCTAGCCCTTCTCATACTCCCTTTTTGATAGCATCTTGGGCATATCAGAAGTAAGCTATGCTAAATAACATCGGCCCCTATATGCGTTTATATAACACCCCCTACTGGGCAGCACATAGCCATCTATCTTTGCTAATTGATGATTGGAATAAACTACCAACAGAGGTAGTGAGACAGTCAACAGTAAATGGCTTCAAACCTGCTTGGGATAAACATAGATCTATAGTCAGACAAGGTTAATGAAGGGGAAAAAAAAATTGAAATGGGCAGACTTGATGGACTACTCAGTCTTTTTCTGCTGTCCCTTTACTATGTTTCTATGCCTAAATCCACGGCTCAGTTTAAGACTCGCCCCTCTTGTACATAGATAATCTAAGTGCCATCAACTGTAGTCTGTCTTCACACACAAATGCCACACTCCACTTTTAGCTCCTTTTGCCAACAAAGTGACTGCATACAACGTCTCCACCTGGAAAGCAACCTTTCTTGTTGGGTTTCACCACTGCTGGCTAGGATGGAGGAAGTCTATCCTCTAACTCCTATCTTTGTGAGCAAGTTGGGCGCGGTGAAACGCGTTGAAAGTTGTTTCCCAGTTGGAGACATTCTTGTATGCAGTCACTTTGTTGATCATAAAATACAGCAAGAAAATCTGTTGATACATTTCTTTTCATATTTCAAATACTTACCATAATTTTCCTTCCTTGGTGCCAATCCATGGCAGCATACTACCATGTGTACCGCAAGTACTGTATGCTGTCATGTTGGCTCCAAGAAAAAAAGAAAATTGTATTAAAAACTTAACATAATTTTCCTTTCCTGGGCCCAATTCATACATATGGTAGTATGCTGCCATGTTGGCGCCAGGAAAGCAGTCTATGGGGCTGTTCTGCACAGACAGCAGAAGAGACTTTCACTGCTGAATGTAAACCAATAACTGAGGCCATGTCTGTCTAACTTAGTAAGTATAAATCTGTAAGACTTTAGGTACATTACAGCTCCTAAACTTGCGTTTTAGGAGCTTTTGTCATCTTTTTTTTTTTTTTTTTTTTTTTTGACCAAAGATCCAAACTCCACTCCATAAAAGCCTATGTGTTCATTTACACATAGGCTTTTACAAGAGTTTGGGAGCTGCTGCTATTAGGGGAGCTTCAACCTCTCTCTCCTGAACACAGAAGAATCTCATTCAGGATAGGACCTCCGGCCACAACATCGTGGTCCGATTTATTTATTTTTTGCCACTTTTTCCGCAGCCAGCAGTCAAAGTAGGCTATGTATACATGAACCCTTAAGGCGGAGGGTAGAATTGTTTAGATCGCTGCTCCATTTTTAAGCCTGCTAGCCACTTGCTTAAAAGGTATATGTACCATGTTAAGTCTACCTAAATCTGCCCTTTTACCCCCACGATGCACTAGATTATTTAAATGCCCCCTGTAGCGAACTACTTGCCTTCAATCCAATATCCCTTTTGACAAAACTCCTGTGTGTCCAATTACTAAAAGGTGGGTTACACAGTAGGCCCTTGAAACCTATGGTTGCGTTAGGACTGTTTTTAACACAGGGCAAAAGGGGCAGCTGCCCTGGGCCCAGTCATTGTTGTGGAGCCCAAGACAGTTTCCCCTTCCATCCTTCCCGGCAGAGTCTTCTCTGCATGAGCCTGACGTACTTAAGGTCCCAAAATGCTTATCTTAAGGCCACTTCCTTGGCCATCCCCTAAGTGGATTTCATGAGGGCCCCAGAAAATGTTTGCCCAGGGTCCAATCAATATTAAAGACGGCCCTGGGTTGAGCAATGTATTTTCGAAGAACTGAAATGCTAGTGATGGAACAGTTAGTAGTGTATTGCGTGTTGAGCTTGTATCTTTTCATATAAATAAAGTAAAAAAGAAAAAAAAGCGCAAAGCAGGTTAGCCCAAATTATAAAGTATTAAATTATTTTCGGTTTGTTGAAGTACAATCAGTTGAACATGCATTCTAATTAGGTTGTAGGAGTTTCCACTTTCTTCTTGAATTTTTACTGAGGTCTGAAAAGCTTTAATCATGGTAAGCTCCTCTATGCTAACAGATTAACAATTTAGACCAAGGTTTCTCAACCAGGGTTCCTCCAGAGGTTGCTCGGGGTTCCTTGAGCAGTGGTCAATTTCTACCTCTCCGATAAGTTCCCACTGACACCTTTGATCTTTTTAGCTATCTGTAAGGGTGTAATTCTTCCCAATGACCACAAGTGTAAGGAGCATTCTTCCCAATGACCACAAGTGTAAGGAGCATTCTTCCCAATGACCACAAGTGTAAGGAGCATTCTTCCCAATGACCACAAGTGTAAGGAGCATTCTTCCCATTGACCATCACACTAATGCAGTGATTCTCAACTCCTGTCCTCAGGACCCACCAACAGGCCAGATTTTAAGTATTACCTTGGGGAGTTGCAGACTGGAACACTGCAATCACTGAGCAGCAAATGATATCACCTGTGATGTATTTCAGTTATCCTGCAAACCTGGCCTGTTAGTGGGTCCCGAGGACAGGAGTTGAGAACCACTGCACTAATGTATCATGAGATGTAGATATAGTCATTTTTTTTATCAGGGTTCCCTCAGACCAGAAAGTTATTTCAAGGGCTCCTCTGTGTTGAGAGGCTGATTTCGATATTTGGATGTTCTCCCATAAACTGCTAATAAATGATCACTTGACGTGTTCGAAACAATGATCGTGATGCATACAATGCGTTAAAAAAAAAATCGTGGAAATTGGTCGTCTCGATAGGTTTTATTACGTCAGCACATATAGACAGGTTCCCCGCTTATGGCTGCAGTAGGCTGACGTGCGTTCCCAGCCTCTGCTTCACTGGTCAGTAAAATGAATTGTGAAATCAATTCCCTGAGGATGTGTATGTGTTCCAGGCAGCTTTATTTTCTCTAGTACCAACTCTCACTTCCTATGATGCCGCTGTGTGATCATGTGACTGCGGAGCTTTTGACACTCTGCTTTGTCAGGTGCATGGTTTGAATGAAGATGATACAGAGGCCGCTATCCATCTCCTTACACTAGAGCTAGAGAGTGTCACCCAAATGCTGTGCAAGGAGCATCTGCAGTGCACAGGTGGAGGAAGCTGAGGCTCAGCCATCGTGACAGATTTGTCTAGCTGGTGGCAGACAACTAATGAGTGCATATCCTTTAAAATCTGACCTGGTGGGGCAACTTGAGGGCACTCGTTTTAAAAGCCTTGAGCCATCTTATAGAGGAATTTAGTGGCATCTTGTGGGATATTACTTGCTGTCAAAAAGAAAGCAGCCATTAATAAACACAATTATAAGAAAATAAACCCATTTATTTTATGCATCAGGCGAATGTTTGTAGTCTGAGCATTGACTCGTGAAACATATTTATTTAAAATAATGAGTAAATGATCCATTTTAATGGATATAATTTTTTTTCCCCCTACACTAGAAACAATGGAATGGATTCTGGCTGCAGATGTGAACAGCTTCAGACTTACTTCCTCCACTTTTTGTAAATTTGCTCCCATATATGGCTTCTATAGCTAAATATAGCATTTCCCATTTGTGGATTTCAGGCTATAGTTGTACTGCATGTCATACAGATTGGATTTATTCAGTAAGGCAGTGCAGATAGCAGTGATGATATACAAAGTGTAGTGGCCTGGGGGTACCAAAAAAAAATCAGAACTGCTCTATTGTTATGGTTCAAAGTAGACCTATGCGTGAGAATAAAACGCTAAGCTTC
Source organism: Glandirana rugosa (assembly GCA_018402905.1). Taxonomy (NCBI): domain Eukaryota; kingdom Metazoa; phylum Chordata; class Amphibia; order Anura; family Ranidae; genus Glandirana; species Glandirana rugosa. Next base: position 1,108,034 of record BLSH010339110.1, on the reverse strand, counting down.
TTTATTTTCAGGAGCACTTGAGAGCACTGAAATCCAGGATATTGCATTATATAAAAAAGTGATTTCATGCCATAAAGACTGTGCTTGATCACATCCTTTTCCCCCTTTTTAGGATAGGTTTCCACTAATGCAACTTTTCCTGCGACTTGGGACTGCAAAGTCGCATGACAAGTCGTACCCCATGATTTCCAATGAGTACCATTTATCTGTGCGGCTTCAAGGTGCAGCGACTTCAAAGTAGTCCCTGCACCACTTTGGTTCGACTTTGATGTGACTTGAGGTCCAAGTCAAGAATACACAGGCATTCAAGTCACATCAAAATCGCGGTAACAAATTGCGTGAGTTTCAGGTTGCAATAGTGGAAACCTAGCCTTACTGGTCACAGAGAGTGAAGGACTGCCGTATGACGATAGACTGTAATTCTCGTAGGACAGAATAAAAAATCTGTGATGTAATGTGTTGTAGTGTATTGGTATTGTATCTTTGGACAACAGCTGTACTGATTAAGCGAAAATTGTACAATCTGGTATCATACGAGAAAAATTCATTGTTTATCTTTACAAACATTACTACATGTGACATTTCTACATTGCCTTTGGATATGTGATTGTCATTTATGTTTATATATTTTTATCTGCTTTTGTCTCTATCCACCATCATGTGGAGATACAGGGCTGAAACTTGGTTCACCCTGTCTCTATTGTTCTATATGACGCAAACCAGATGAGGGACATTACTACATATGATAATCCTTTATTGATTTTGGATATGCGATTGTCATTTATGTTTATAATTGTATCTGTTATTCTGTTTTTGTCTCTATTTGACACATACCAGATGAGGGACAACATAACTACATGTGATAATCCTTTAGGCTGCATTCAAACAGGGGAGATCTGACTTCAGGTGCGACTTTGCCAGGCAACTTCAAGGCAACTTGGAGGCAACTTCAAGCTTGACTATGCCAGGCGACTTTGCCTGTGGCCAATCAGAGAAGGGAGGGAGGGAGTTGCCCTAGATAAATTATTTTCTTTTCACTGTAAAGTCGCATCCATTTAGATGGGGGATCCGATTTGGAGGCGACTTTTATTGAATTCTATGGGCGCAAGTCGGATAGTCACCTAGAAGTAGTACAGGAGCCTTTTCTGAAGTCACTCCGGCTTCAGTAGTGTACATTAAGACGGCTCCCATTCATTTCAGTGGGATTTCAAATGTCAAGCGTCTTGAGGCGACTCAAGTCGGAGCGCAAGTCGCCCCTGTGTGAATGGGCACTTATTGCTTTTTGATATGGGATTTGTCATTTATGTTTATATTTTCATTTGTATATGTAAATGGATCAATTATGTTTCACTATATGATTGCGCCACACCTTTGCACCTAGCACTTTATCTGTTTATAAGTGATAACCTACACTTATCCCAAAGGGGCAGCAACATTTCATTATAATTTGCACTTTGTTCTAGCGCCAACACTTCCCTTTGTTTTTCACAATGTAAAAATGACACTGGCAGGGAAGGGTTAACACTAGGGGGCGATCAAGGGGTTAAGTGTGTTCCCTGAGTGTGTTCTAACTGTAGGGAGGATGGGCTGCTTAGAACATGACAGAGATCGCTGTTTCCGATCACTGAGAACAAAAGATCTCTAACATGTCCCCCGTTCTGCCACTGTGCACAACAATCGCTGGTGGCCGGAGGACATTGGTTCCACCGGACCCACGGGCGTGTGTGCCCACAATCTTATATGCATGGGCCGACTTACAGGTACGTCGGCTCGCGCAGGAGAGCTGACTTGCTACAATATATCTGCGTAAGCTGGTCGGCAAGTGGATAAGTAACAAACATGTCTACTTCAGTTTCACCATCTGCAATTTAGGAGCTCTAAAAATCATTAAAAAAAATGAATGATCTTTGATACACTGTCCTATAAATGGTAGAGTTCATGTTAGCTAATAGCCATGAGTTGTCTTTTTTTTTTTTTTTTTTTTTTCTTTTTAGAGGCATATTGGCGCTCAATTATCCAGGCCTCGACACAATCTGGCACCAGGCCTGGTTATGCCACTCCCGTGGAGTAGATCATATAAGTTCTCTCACAATGTCGCAATACAAGATCAATACAAGTCCTAGACAGAAGCCTCCCAGCAGGGCTGTGATGAACAGGAAGGAGAGCCTCAATTGCCTAGTAACACTTTGCACTGATGTTGAAATAGGGCTGCTTATATATTCCATGTCAGTATGTAATAGGCTTTGCAGTACGATGGAGTTCACATGTTAGAACAAATCAGCCAACGTGAACAAAAAAAAAAAAAACTACATAAAACATGACTATATAACATCATTTTTTTAAAAGCTCAGTTAAACCTGCTCAGCAGCTATACAATTGCTAACGTTTCTGGAAAACTGCCAATTTTATCATTTGTTAGAATGAGCTCCATATACTTTGTGTTTTCTGGCCTTGGATCATATAGCAAATTAAGGAACAAATCCAATAAGCTGTTTATGCATGTACAATTGGTCTTATACCATAGCTTCAGTACAGTTTAAAAGATAATTATGTCTCCATCAGTCTTATACATGTTGAGGGACAAAAAAAATGTAAGCCAACTCATTAACCAAGACATTGAATGAGCCCCAAAGACTTCAGCCAGCCATAGATGGTTTGAATCTCCGCCAGTTCAGCACTGGCCAAGATTCCAACCATGTATGGGCAGGCTGCTTGTATCCAAGATGATAGATCGATCATCTTGGGTACAACCATCCTGTTGGATTTTTTCATACAATTATTGCAAGCACCTCACCTCTCTGCCGAGAGAACAAGATGGCTCAGCAGGAGGGATACCCCCATAAACACTGATTGTGTTGATGGAGTAATCAAGCGATTTTCTTTCGCCAATTGCAACATCTATGGCAGGCTTTACAGCTATGCAGTACAGCCATAGATCATAGTTACATTGTTAGCTTGAAAAATTACAAGTCCATCAAGTCCAACCTATGCAGGGCCGGCACCACCATAAGGCAGCTCAAGCGGCCGCCTTTGGGCGCCCGCAGGGGGGGGGGCTAAAGCTGGGGGTCATCAAGAAGAGCTTATGCAGGTGCCTGGCCCTGCTTACACATTTACCGCGCTCCGCCCAACATAGTTGACACGGCGCTCGGTGACGGGCAGCACAGCTGCGGCACTGTGTGTGAACTTCAGCTTTTCCCCCCTGTCATGAGCGTCCACTTGCTCTCCCGCTTCTCCTCCCTACCACTCATTCTTCATCTCCTCTCCTCTCTCATATAGATGAAGGCCGGGGAACATGCCAGCTTCTCTGCCTTCAGCCCCCTGCCCACAATAAAAAGCCACTCCCATCTGGGTGGTAGCAGATTCATTCCTCCAGTCCAGCCGAGAAAATCACCACTGAACTGGAGCATGTGAGATGAGGGGGGAGGAGCCGAGTGAGACCAGGGGGAGTGGTCAGCAGGCACAGGAGTCGGCATGGTGGGGATCTTCTGTGTAAGGTAGGGTAAAGAATGCTGCATTATATCAGACTGTCGGTGGTTCTAAAGCCTGTCCTATGTACATCATGAAAACTGGAGGAATAGATGGTATATGGGACAGAGAAGGAGACACCAGAACAGAGCAAGGAAAATAGAGAGATGGGGACACTCTGTGGGGACACTCTATGGGGACACCTGCTCTGTGGGGACACCTGCTCTGTGGGGACACCTGCTCTGTTGGGACAATCTGTGGGGACACCTGCTCTGTGGGGACATGCTGAAGGGGACACCTGCCCTGTGGGAACACTCTGATGTGGTCATGCGATGTAAAGGGGTACTCTAATGGGGGAACCTGATCTATGGGGGCACTCTGGTGGGAACACATGGTGTTAGAGGGCACACTGATGTAAAGGGGCACTCTGAAAGGGATAAATTCTGTTGAAATGCTACGGAAATTGTGTGACCTGACCGCCTTGAATTTTAATTCAATACTCCTGCACTATAAATTAATGGAGCGCAAACAAAAGTCTATGCCATATGGGGGTTGGGGGGGTTACATTGTGGAGTGGAGGGGGTGACGGCAGAACTGTTGGGGGGGGCACCATAATGCACCTTCGCCTGAGTAGACAAATATCCTTGCACCGGCCCTGAACCTATGTGTATGCTTTTATGTCAGTATTGCATTGTATATCCCTTAATGTCGTGGTCCCTAAGTTGCCCATCTAATAGTTTTTTTTTAATTATCTATGCTCCCAGCTAAAACCACTGTTTGTGGAAGAGAATTCCACATCCTCACTGCTCTTACCATAAAGAACCCTCTACGCAGTTTAAGGTTAAACCACTTTCTTCTAGTTTTAGTGAATGTCCGCGTGTGTCTGCGTGCTCCCTTGTGCAGAATCGGTTTGTCCCTCTTGTGGGGTCACCAGTACAGTCTTTGTGCATTGAAATCATATCCCCTCTGAAGGGTCTCTTCTCCAGAGAGAATAAGTTCAGTGCTTGTAATCTTTCCTCATAACTTCGGTCCTCCAATCCCTTAATTAGCTTTGCTGCCCTTCTCTGAGCCCTTTCCAGTTCCAGGACATCCCTTCTGAGGACTGGTGACCAGAACTGGACGGCATACTCCAAGTGCGGCCTCACCAGAGACTTAGAGGGGGAGAATTATTGATTTATCCCTGGAGTTAATCCCTTTCTTGATGCATGTCAATATTTTGTTAGCTTTGCTTGCAGCAGCTTGGCATTGCATGCCATTGCTGAGCCTGTTCTCTACTAGGACCCCTAGGTCCTTTTCCATCCTAAATTCCCTCAGAGGCTCTCCCCCTAGTGCGTAGTTTGTGTTCATGTTCTTGGTACCCAAATGCATTATTTTACATTTTTCTACATTAAATCTCATTTGCCACTTATCTGCCCACCCCATTAATTTGTTCAGATCTTCTTGCAAGGTTTCCACATCCTTTGGAGAAATGATTTCCCTGCTTAGCTTGGTATCATCCGCAAATATTGAGATTGAGCTGTTAACCCCATCCTCCAGATTGTTTATGAATACATTGAATAGGATTGGACCCAGGACAGATCCCTGGAGAACCCCACTTTCCACACCAGACCATTCCAAGTACTCCCCGTTTATCCCCACCCTCTGGACTCATCCTTGTAACCAGTTTTCAATCCATGTACTCACCCTTTGATCCATGCTGGCAGACCTTAATTTGTACTTTAAGCGTTTATGGGGAACTGTATCAAATGCTTTTTGCAAAATCTAGATACACCACGTCTACAGGCCTTCCTTTATCTAGATGGCAGCTCATCTCCTCATAGAAGGTTAATAGATTGCTTTGGCAAGAACGATTCTTCATGAAACCGTGCTAATATTGCATATAATTCCTTATTCCCTCTAAGAGCTTGCATGGTATTGATGTTAAGCTAACTGGCCTGTAGTTCCTAGGGATATATCTTGGTCCTTTTTTATATATTGGTGCTACCTTGGCTTTTCTTCAATCAGCCGGTATCATACCAGTCAGTAGACTGTTCTTCAGAATTAGGTACACTGGTCTGGCAATTTGTTGGCTGAGTGAGTCCCTTAAGGACCCTCGGGTGCAAGCCATCTGGTCCCGGTGACTTATTAACATTACGTTTTTTTCAAGTCTATTCTTAATTTTATCCTCCGTTAGCCATGAGAGTGCTTCCTGTGACGTGTCATGAGGACCAACATTGTAGTTTTGGATACTTGAGCCTCCCGTTTCCTTTGTGAATACTGAGGACAAAAATAAGTTTAACACCTTCGCCATCTCTCCAACCTTTGTAACCAGATTCCTTTCACCATTCCTTATGGGGCCAATATGATCTGACCTCCCTCATACTATTTATATACTTAAAAAATTTCTTGGGATTCTTTTTACTCTCCTCTGCTATGTGTCTTTCATGTTCTATCTTAGCCGCCCTGATTGCACCCTTACATTCCTTATTGCATACTTTATAAAGATGGAATGCTGTCAGAGACCCCTCAGCCTTGGATTTTTTGAAGGCCTTCTCCTTTGCTTTTTTATGTGCTTTTACGTCTGCCGTAAGCCATCCTGGTCTTTTATTAGCTTTTCTAAATGTATTTCCCATTGGGATACACTGTCTAATACCTTTTGTTTAGTATGTTCTTGAAGCACTCCCATTTTTCCACCACGTTCAGATCAAAATGATTTATTGGTGACTGGATTAGTAAATTTAGCTTATTTGCATGATACATTATTTCAGAAACTTTGAAAAAAAATTGTTATTTGATCATCTTTAAAGATCGAATCACCTGCCATTTGACAATAGAGGAGTTTTTGTTTAGGCCAGTGTAGATATGTGATCATATCTGGTTCCTACACCGCACCTTTTGGTTGTAGCAGACTGCGGCACTGTCAGCTCAAGAGACTTGAGCGTAAAAGCTGTGCTTTGCAGCAGAACAGTCATAGTTATATAATAGTCAAGGGGCAGGCTTCAAAGTGCACAACAAAGCTATTAAGCCAGGCAGTTAACATACCCTGGATTCTGAAGAGAGCAGCGGAACACGTTGTTATTTTTGTAACTGCCTTCTAAGTCATTTTCTGGAACGATCGTTAGATCTTTTGCTTTTCTGCCTCCTATGTTCTCACACTCCTTAGGCAGATTTCAGCTTTTTAATGGTCATGTCGGCCCTTGCTGTATGCAGACCATACAGAAAGGGTAGGACAAATACTAGAAGCAAGTTATCTGTGTCTAAATGTTTACAGCTGACAACTTCTAGCACTCTCTTCCATTAAGAGTCTTTGATGCTCATTTTGCCTAGCTCCTGGCTGTTCTGATATGCTCCTAAACCTATTAACATATAATGTGCTGCTAAAATGCACTCTACTAAAGATGGTCTATTTTCGTGTGCCATTATTTTGTGTAATAAATATTAAAGGGTCAACTCACCCAAAACTAATATTTCTTTTCTTTCGTAGACGCTAGAGAGTTAAACCACCAGACAACTTATATTTATTGGAGATTCCATTGGTGAAAGAACATTGCCTAAATTCCCAAGTCTGCACATCTGTTGTGGCCATAATGAGGGTCTTGTTGTCCTTTACTATTGTCATTGAGAACGCAACAGAGGGTACTAGAACACACAAGGGTTCTTGGGGCATCCATTAGTGCTAAATCTTCCTGAGTATGCATATTGCGGCCCTTATTACTGTCCCTGTTGTCCTGCAGTATTGTCATAGATAACACAACAGAGGGTACTAGAACACACAAGGGTTCCTGGGGCATCCATTAGTGCTATATCTTCCTGAGTATGCATATTGCGGCCCTTATTACTGTCCCTGTTGTCCTGCAGTATTGTCATAGATAACACAACAGAGGGTACTAGAACACACAAGGGTTCTTGGGGCATCCATTAGTGTTATATCTTCCTGAGTATGCATATTGCAGCCCTTATTACTGTCCCTGTTGTCCTGCAGTATTGTCATAGATAACACAACAGAGGGTACTAGAACACACAAGGGTTCTTGGGGCATCCATTAGTGCTATATCTTCCGGAGTATGCACATTGTGGCCCTTATTACTGTCCCTGTTGTCCTGCAGTATTGTCATAGATAACACAACAGAGGGTACTAGAACACACAGGGATACTTGGGGCATCCATTGGTACGATATCTTCCGGAGTATGCATATTGTGGCCCTTTACTAGGGACCCGTTGTCCTGTAGTATTGTCATTGAGAACACAACAGAGGGTACTAGAACACACAAGGGTTCTTGGAGCATTTATTGTGCGATATCTACTTGAGTATGCATATTGTGGCCCTCATTCAGTTCCCTGTTGACCCGTAGTATTGTCATAGAGAACACAACAGGAGATACTTGAACACACAAGGGTGGGCAGGAATATCAACAAACAAAGTGGATCAGAACATAGACGGGATTTATGGCAGGCAGATCTTGCATCCTAAAGACTTACAGGAAGTCTCCTTTTTGCAACAGGAAGGGACTTTGAAGAAAGCTTGTGCCAACTTTACATAGTATTTCGGAGTGTTTTGATGGTTTGTTCCAAGTTCTTCACTAATTCGGGTGATTTCTGACTGTTGTAGTTTACAACTAGTGCCTGTACATGCTCACTTTAGAATGAGCTATTGTAGGACATTACTCTTGACCTTCAGAGTCTTGAATAAAAAAAAAATTGTAAGTGTAGGATTTTTTTTTTTCCTATTGGGCCATATGGGAGAATTGGTGACTTGGAATCATTTACTAGGCTTTATATTTCTGTATTCATAGGCTTGCATTACATTTGTTAGATCCATTGTCACTTAGATGGTATCCTGTAGGTACGAACTGTCAAAATGGTCTAATGTTAATAAAAGACTGCTGAGATTTTATATAAACAGAGCCTGACTGGCCCTTCTTAAAGGCAATTCTCTTTCCAATGTAATATTTTGTGAATCCACTTTGCTGGGATTATCTATGCTTTTTTTTACTTTGTCAGTGTTTATTTCAAGCTAGAGCCAAACTAGATGTTTAAATCTCTGTGGGAAGACTCAAACTTGGCAGCATTAAGGCAGAGTTACACTCTAATTACATATCGCACAGTACTGGTTATTGGTGCTTAGCTTCAAATGTGATCTGTTAGGAGAGCAATTGTTATGGATTGTACAAAACGGTGGCATAAGCAGCTTGGTTCCTTAGATTATCCGGTCCAAATCTGGAGACTAGCCTCCATCTCTTGACAGCAGAAACGTTTTCATGAGAAATGAGGCATCTATTCTGGATAAAATAACACTGTGTTCCTGTAATATAAGTGAGCGAAGGATGCTGCTATGATTATATAACCTAACTCAGAGTTGTTTCATTAATTATGTATTTTCAAGCATTTTCTATTGAATAGCAGTTGTAGATTTGTTTCTTAAACTTAAAGGGACCGTTTAGGAAAAATAAGTTTGACAAGGGTTATTAATGTGGTCAGAGCCTTGTGTTGTATTCAATGGTGTTTATAAAAGCGATGGCTTAAGCAGATTTTACGCCCATGAATAGGCCTACACTGGTACCGGTGTAATGCATGCATCACCCCGGTAAAACCCCTTGAAGTAATATCGAGTACGTGTTTGACCGATATTGATACTTCCAAAAAAGTCAATATCGGCCGCATGCAGCATGTTCTTCATTTTTTTTTTTTTTTTTCTGGTACTGGGACACCCTGGGCTGACCACACTTGTGTGAACTATGCCATTGGAAACCATATAATTACTTATTGGTGCAGGAAAAAACGCACTGGACTGCATGTGGTGTGAACTGGCCCTTAGGCCCCTTTCACACGGGCTGTCTGATCAGGTCCGTTTGTCAGCTTTTCAGGTGGACCTGATCAGACATTGCAGTCTTCTCTATGGAGCAGCGGATGCTAACAGTGACATATCTGCTGACATCCGCCGCTATCCGATCCTGCCCGCAAAATCCAGACGGATGGTGGTCCTATTTTCCATCCGTCTCTAGCAGATGGGATCGGATGAAAACGGACTGGCGGTCCATTTTCACCTGATTTCCCCATAGAGGAGAGCCAGACTGTGTCAGTCTCCGCTATGCACAGTGAGCGGAGATGGACCTGTCATCTGCCTTCTCAGCAGAGATCAACGGAGCGATCCCCCCCTGAGCAAGTGGAATCTGTTCCATGGAGGCGCCCGTGTGAAAATGTAATAAGGAAGCATAATAAATTGGCCCCATACATTCACATGCCATCTATAGGTGGTGGTTTTTTTGTTTTTTTTCTAAACGTTGATAAACCTCATCACAAATATCTTCCCTTCTACAGTGTTGATTAACCAAACTGGCTACATTGTTGGGTCCTACCGGAAATTATGCTAAGGTTTGTGTATCCTAGCAATACTTTATGATCTTATTGTTCAGTGGGCCTCCTCAAATGAGGTATCAAGGTTTCCTAGACCATTGTTTACTAGCTACAGTTAATTTCTGATGTAGACTTCCTGATAGGAACTTGGCAGTATTAATCAGGGCACTTGGGGTCACCTGGATCAGGTAACTTTTGTGTGTCTGAAGGCAGACCCCACTTCCTGGCAAACTCTTCATGGGGAAATAATCACTTTGACTGTCAATATTGCTTTTTTTGAAATAAACTTCTACTGTGTGTTTTAGCAGTGCTCTGCCTAGACGTATGGGCGTGCACGTTCAGAAGATCCAAACTTACACGTTTATGCATGCCAATGTAATGTGCGTTACCCCAGAACGATAGACTGAGTGGGACTTCGTACCACAAATCTATATTAAATGCCACCTGGATGCACACAAGCCCTAAAGAACCCTACAAATGATTTCACCTGTGTTTCTGTGAAAAGAGCTGAAAAAAAAATAAACTTGATGGCAGTTCCCGAAGAAAAGATTGGTGAAAACCAGCTGAGGCTTTTGGATCTTTCTTAGTACTTCTAAACATAAATTATCAGTGCACTTAAGTTAACTAGGTAGTATATAATGTATCATTACAGGTGAACTTAAAGTGAACCTTTACTTTAGCCATAGCAGGCAAAATAATAGGTATATTTTATAGCTCTTGATATAATTGCCTTCCAGATGCTGTCACAACTTGCTGCTGTGACCTGCAGGAGCTCTGTGAAATACCTGGTACTTGCAGGTATGGCAGAACATACAGCATACCCCTTTGCTTTCTACAATATAGAGGTCAATGCCACAGTGCCCCAATATAATGGGAAACCTCTTGTGCACGATAAAGCTTATACAGAAGACTGTGGGCCGTCTGGTAAAAGACTGGAGGAACATATGGAAAGGAAGCACCATATGGTTAAACTAGTCATACATGGCTTGAACTTTGAGCCTTGGGTGGCCCAGGCATCACTACCTGTCTTGACAAACTTCCCCCCGAAAAATCAAACGAGGTGGAAACGTTTGACCGAACAGTGATTGCAGCCAATTGGCTCCAGAAACGATTTGGGAAGCATGACAGCCACGCTCTATCCATGCTGTTTGGTGTAAATGGGGTAACCTATAGACTTCTCTCATTCATCCAGCTTTAGTGGGCCTGCTATAAAGGGAAGAGTGCCTGCTCTGGCCAAAGTACAGGTTCATTTTAATCCATGAAGTCCTCATGGGCGAAGCCAGATGGCAATAAACTGATTTTCAGGGAAACTGGCACTCTGAAGACATTTGCCAGTCAGTTGTTTAGGGCTTTTGCATGATGATGATCAGGAAGCTGACAGCTTGCGAACAAGGATAGCTCACTGCAAAAACAATTTGGCTTTTCTCCTAGATTAGTTCCAGCCTGGTCCATAAATGACTCCAAAATAATTTAATGTATGTGGGTTTTGAAGTTATTTTGTCAGTCTTGTCTGCTACTAGAGGTTTGTTTCTGATTTACCAACTGTTTATATTTTGTGATTCTGGATGCTGACTGTTCTGAGTTAGCTTGATCAGTTTGACATCACATGCATGGCCATGAGTAGTCATCATTGATCTTATTCACTAGATAGAGGAGTAAGCAGAGCGAATTTAATTTGTTGCTTTTGGTTACTGCACTTAAAGAATAAGAATTATGTACCTGATAAGACCATATGTAGTCATGGTTTAGACCAGGGGCCCCCAAACTTTCTTTACAAAGAGCCAGTTTACTGTTCTTTAGACTTTAAGGGGGCCAAACTGTGGCCAGCGTGAGTAGAAAAAGCCCTGGCATCATTGGGAGTAAAAGTCTCCTCATTGGTATTAGTGGAAGGAATTTTGTGCGATTGTTGGTATTAGGGAAGGAAATATTCCCCCATCATTGGTTTCATTGGGAGGTATTGTGTCCCATCATTGGGAGGAATAGTGCCCCATCGTTGGTGTCATTAGGAGAAGCAGTGTCCATTGTTGGTATCGGTGGGAAGAATAGGGCTCTAAAGTTGTCATTGGGAGTGTAATTGCCTCATTGTTTGCGTCAGTGGTAGGAATAGTACCCTATTGTTGGTATCAGTGCAAGGAATTATGCCCTATTGTTGGTTTAGAAGGAATAGTGCCTTATATCTTTGGGAGGAATAGTGTTTCAAGGGCCTAATAAAGGCAAGCAAACAGCTACATCTGGCCCCCAGGCCAGAGTTTGGGACCACTGGTTTAGACTGTAGCCACTGTTGCTGCTTTAGAGCCTGTATCAATGGGTTTTGTTCGCTTCAAGCAGGTGTTGTATTCTCATGCAAGTCAATGGGAATACCAATCCTGCCTAAAGCAGGTCAGGAGATCAACTGCAGGTCAAATGCACCTGGCACTGAAATCTGAATGATCTCAGAGATGTATCAAATTGTAATTGACACAAGGCCAAAGCTGTTGACAATGGGCCCTTAGGAAAGATGGAGCAAAATAGCCACCAAATTCTTTAGTTTCCAAGTTTGGGCTAGAATATGCTAGCCAAGTTAAGGTTTAGGGGACATTGGCAAACCCTGTTGTAGTAGTTACTGTAATCACTAGCACTGAATGGCCAGCTTAAAGCTTCTGCTTTTGGCCATCTGCTCTGTTCGGCCAAGAGGGGGCCGTCAGTGATTTGAGGGGTTCTATTTGTGAGCTTTCAGGCTTATGACTGGACAAGCTACTTCCATCCATACATCTAAATTCATGTGCCCATTTCGTGACTGAGCATCACAGTAGAGTATGTTGGGAAGTACGAAAAGAAAGAAACCTAAATGAAGCTCTATTTGCTTATTATAAACCAGTGGTCTTCAAACTGTCTAAGCAAAGGGCCAGTTTACAGCCCTTCTGACTTTAGGGGAGGGCCTGACTTTGGCCAGTAGGAGTAGAAAGTGTCCTAGTGCCATGAGTAAACCGTTCCCCACCTTTGGTATATGGGTGAGGAAAAGTTCCCCATAATTGGTGCTATTGGAAGGATTAGTACCGCATTGTTGATGACAGAGGCAGGAATTATGCCCCATTGTTGGTGTCAGTGAAAGTAATAGTGTCTCGTATCAGTGGGAGGAATGGTTTCCCAAGGGGCCGAATAAAGGCACTCAAGGGGCTGCAGTTGAAGGCCTCTGCTATAGACAACCAACCTACTTCTCATTTACTCCAGTGTTCTAAATCATTCTTTTAGCATGAACGCATCTTTTTATTTAACAAAAAATGTATTTGAAAGGTTTTGGCAAGTGGCAGAATGGTGTCAATGGATTTTAATTTCTAGCATGAGAATGACAATCTAAAGTAATTTAGGCGAAAAACCCTATTGCTCCCCACTACCAATTTTTGTGTAGGCTCTCTTAACAAGGGATCTTTAGTTGATAAAAGCAGATAAGCTGGAAAGCTGGGTCATGCCGGCTTGGTTGGAATGAGCTCTTGTGCCAAGCGTAAGCGGGATGTTTTCTATTTACATAAACACACACTGTGCTTGGAGCTATGATACAGGTTTAACTTGGAGAGGGAGAGCAATTGTACAGCGCACAATTCCCTCCTCTTTGCCGTTGGTCGCTTCTATTTACAATACACAAAGAGAGGTTGGGTAAGCATTGGAAGTATTTTATTCTGTTCTTGAAGCAAGTCCAAACTCATTCATTATATCGTGTTGCCTTATCGGAGTGATAAATGCAAGACTATATGAATTGCCTATTATTCGTGTCAAGTGATATAATTTCCAGCAGCTTATGGCACACATTTGCTCCTAGATTCAGCACCATTTATAAAGCGTTGCTTTAGTCTTCACTTACCTCCAGGCAAACCAAGAAATACACAGATAAAATGCAGAAAGGGGAGGAGTTTTACTTGCCAAAGGATTTGTATTTCTGCCATCCATTTCTGAGGTTTACACGGCTATATGAAAATGTAGCTCTAGCTGGCAAGGGACCGTATTTATTATTATTTTTTTTTTTTTAATCACAAATCCTGGAATCCCCTCTATTACAGGAAGATATACTGTGCAGCGTATATTAAAAACTATTCATCAAAATACCTTATTTACAGCGCCACTGTGTGGTCACATGACCTCCCAATGCTCTCCTTCCCTGATCCGAGGACTACAGTGGGAGGGGCTGAGATTCCCCACTGCCGTCAGCTGGGAGGAGAGCGGCAGGAGGTCACGTGAGCACACGGGTAATTTTTTAAAAAAACAGACCCTGCACAGTATGTTTTCCTCTAGCAGAGGGGATTCCAAGATTTGTGATTAGTGATTTTACAGCTACAGTGAAATAGCGGTGGGAGGGGTATGGAGGGGAATCTGGCTAGCAAACACAGACTCCTAAGCTGACAGGCAAGGAAAGAGGGGGCAAGGGAGAGACTGTGGGATGACGGAGGCACAAACTGACCACAGTGTCATGGATCAGCAGCTATGATTACCATGGTCAGCACACTAAAGGGGACACAGGAACAGGCAGGATCAACCAGGTATTTTACAGCACAACAGTACAAGCACTATGCTGTATATCCTGCTTTAACCACATGCCGACCGGCCATTGTCATAATACGGTTAGCTCATTCCTCCGAATCGCTGTAGCTGTACGGAGGTCGCAGCAATGTGCGGTGTGAACGCGCACACCGCCGGAGGCGCGCTCACTGGCTAGTGGGGGAGCCAATCAGTGGGTAGGGAGGACTCTATGTCCGCGGGCCACCCGTGATCACTCCCGAGACACGGCATAATGGGAATCTGTGAGTAAACAAACAGATCCCCATTCTGACAGGGAAGATGAGTTATCGTCTGTTCCCTGTGTTTGGAAACAACGATCTCTCTCCTCCTCAAGTCAGCCCAGCTCCCATACAGTTAGAAACACCACATTCACCCCTTTGATCGGCCCTAGTGTTAACCCCTTCCCTGCCAGTGACATTTATACAGTAATCAGTGGCTATTTTTGGCACTGAGCGCTGTATAAATGTCAATGGTCTCAAAAAAGTGTCAAGTGTCCGCTCTGTCCGCCGCAATATCACAGTCCCGATAAAAATCGCAGATTCCTGCCATTACTAGTAAAAAAATAAATAAAATAAAAATGCCATAAATCTATTCCCATTGTTTGTCTGGTCAGGGAGCAAGTAAATCATTCCGGGGCTGAAATGGTTAAAGTCTGATACTTGATAGACCCTAGGTTATAGTCTGGTACCTTCAGGTGATTGAACCCTGGCAATCTTTTGGGGCTATGCCCACTTAGTGTCTCCCCCTGTAACCCTCCTCTACTCCTTTTTTTCTTTTTTTCATTACAGTGGGTTGCAACACAAACTACAACACCCCAACGCTGTTGTGTGAACAAAACTTTATGAAATGTCACTGTGCTGCGAGTGCTGCATCGGCTCTGTTTCTGTTGGCGCTTACCAACAGCCATGCAATCAGTGAGACTGTTGAGAACAAGCCCAAACACTTACAGGCCTTGTCCTTCCCAGTCTGTGATTGGACACCAAAAGAAAGATCATCAGAATGATTAGCTTATCTCTATTTTTTTTCTTTTATCAGCATCTTCTTTGTTAGCGCATGAGGGCTGCAGCACAACTCATTGGCTCCATGTGCTGTATCTTCTTTCCGCAGTTTGAGCTCTGCTGTACAAGGATTGGTAAAAGCTAACACCAAATCAAAAATTGGGGGAATACACTGCTTGTATTTTAAAAAATAAAAATGTAAGGCTGTATTTGGGAATACCTAGTGGTAGAGCTGCACAATTGTTGAAAATCGCGATTCAACCCCCCTCGCAGTCTTAACACAGCATTTCCACGATTCAGTGCAGAGAGTTCTCTGCTCAAGGTGACAGCTGTAAAAAAAACGGGTAGCCTGCCAAGTTTATCACATCGCTCAGGCAAGATAAAGAGAAACATTGTAACATTTATTTCTTTTAGAGTAAAGGAAAGAACTTCGGTCTGTAAGGGTTCTTTCACACGAGCGGACCGTTCAGGTCCGTCTTTCAGGTGGACCTGAACGGACGCTCCATTGTCCTCAATGGAGCGACGGATGTCAGCGGTGACCTGTCCACTGACATCCGATCTGCCAAATACAGACAGATGGAAACCCTATTTTCCATTCGTCTATCGGATCGGATGAACACGGACAGACGGTCCGTGTTCATCCGATCCTCCATAGAGGAGAATGGAGCGGTGACAAGTGCAGAGACGGTCCTGTCATCCACCCGCTCATCGGGAATTGACAGATGGATCCCCGCTGAGCAGCGGAGCCTGTCAAAACGGGCTCCGCTCGTGTGAAAGGAGCCTAAATGAGGTCAGTTTATCCTCTTAAAGGCTTAGCCTTTTTTTGACACTTGTTACAAGTTAAAATCAGTATTTTTTGCTAGAAAATTACTTAGAACCCCCTAAACATTATATAGATATCAGAGACCCTAGAGAATAAAATAGCGGTTGTTGGAATATTTTATGTCACACAGTATTTGCGCAGCGGTCTTTCAAACGCAATATTTTTTGGAAAAAATACACTTGAATGAATTTTAAAAACGAAACCGTAATGTTAGCCTAATTTTTCTGTATAATGTGAAATATGATATGCCACAAGAATCATGAGAGAATTGCGATCTTTAATCTAAGGGAAAAAAAAACGCGATTCTCATTTTAGCCAGAATCGTGCAGCTTTACCTAGTGGAATTAAAGTGATGTTAAAGTGTCTTTTTTTTTTTTTTTTTTTTTTTTTATAAATAACAAACGTCATACTTACCTGCTCTGTGCAGCGTTTTTTCAGGCCTTCTGACCTGCAAACTCTGGATCAGCCACTCAAAGCATTTTCAGATCTGTTTTGGACTTCACAGTTTCGTCCTCAGACACGTCAAGTGAGCATTACCAGTGTCTGCCATAACCACTTCTTATTCCGGTTTTTGGTTCCCTTTTATTGCAGTGTGCATATCTTTATACAAAGGGCCTCATACTATATTGTGACCTGCTCTGACATATATTGCACAAGCAGAATGGCTCAGTTCTTTATTCTAAGATGAAGACTTGATTTTCTCAGAAGCATCAAGTGTTTGTGCAATGTCTAAAGATCAATGTGTCATAAACAATATGCATATTCATTGTTTTATTAAAGAAGTGAAAGACGCAAGTTAAGGCTTGGTCAAGTATATACAATTATTTATTCTGCCTTCTTCTGGGGCCTATCCTGAGAGAACAACTTATAAAGTTATTGTGGTGTTGTCGCTAAGCATGGTGTCTAGGACCACCAGTAGGGTTAATTTGGAAGTGCCGTTATAAATAACAAGCTCAGTTTGCTAAGCTATAACGCCTGTGTTATTTGCCATAATGATCGTTATTTTAAGCCATGTGGTTATTACTTTCTGCTGCTGTTGCTGAAAATTAAGGTCGATAATAGCTTAGTGAATTGAGCCTACTGCTGGGAACTCATTCTAGATAACAAATTTCAACTAAGGTTGTATAAGTGTGACCAGACCCCGTACACAATGGGTTTCTACTTGTTGTGCATTGTGGCACAATGGCTGAAGCGCAACAAAACACAAAGATGTGTACGGGGTAAGGTGGCCTCAAGAGGATAGTTGGATGTGCAGGCATGAATCAACCATTCAGAAGAGATCTTTAGCAGCAATTTCAAGCATAAAAATGCATGTGTGGATGTTTATACTAAGAAATGGTAAGAAGGAGTATGCGTTTATCTTAGGACATGGGCTGTAGGGAGCGGATGTTTATACTAGAACATGGGCACGAGGGAGCAGATGTTTATACTAGGACATGGGCACGAGGGAGTGCACGTTTACTCTAGGACATGGAGTGCATGTCTATACTAGGACACGGGCAGAAGAGAGTGTATGTTTATACTGGGACATGGGAAGGAGGGATTGCACATTTATACTAGAATATGGGCAGGAAGTAGTGAATGTCTATACTTGGACATGGGAAAGGGACAGTGCACATGTTTACACTAGGACATGGGCAGGAGGGGGGGGTGCACATTTATACTAGGACATGGGCAGGAGGGGGGTGCACATTTTATACTAGGACATGGGCAGGAGGGGGGGGGGTACACTTTTATACTAGGACATGGGAAGGAGGGAGTGTGCATTTATACTAGGACATAGGAAGGGGGGAGTGCACGATTCATACTAGGGCATAGGAAGGGGGGAGTGCATGTTTATACTAGGACATTGGAAGGAAGGAGTGTACGTTTATTCTAGGACATGGGAAGGAGGGAGTGCACGTTTATATTTGGACATGGGAAGGAGGGAGTGTGCGTTTATACTAGGACATGGGAAGGAGGGGGTGCATGTTTATACTAAGACATGGGAAGGAGGGAGTGTGCGTTTATACTTGGACATGGGAAGGAGGGAGTGCACGCTTATACTTGGACATGGGAAGGAGGGAGTGTGCGTTTATACTAGGACATGGGAAAGAGGGAGTGCACGTTTATACTAAGACATGGGAAGGAGGGAGTGTGCGTTTATACTAGGACATGGGAAGGAGGGAGTGCATGTTTATACTAAGACATGGGAAGGAGGGAGTGCACATTTATACTAGGACATGGGAAAGAGGGAGTGCACGTTTATACTAAGACATGGGAAGGAGGGAGTGCACGTTTATACTAAGACATGGGAAGGAGGGAGTGCACGTTTATACTAGGACATGGGAAAGAGGGAGTGCACGTTTATACTAGGACATGGGAAGGAGGGAGTGCAGCCAAATGACTTTCTGCACTGGCTGATCCCAGGTAAGAATAGTGATTGGACGAGGATTTTATACCTTCACAGATCTTTTCCTGATTGTAGTTGACAGAGATTACCTGTCTAGGGCATTTTGTGAAGTAAAAAGGAAACCTCTGAAGGAGCAATACTTTGCATTTTGTTCTTGATTATTAAAGGAAGAAAAAGAAAGTGCCATAGTCAGTGTGTGCTGAAACCTTTCTAGATAATGAGGCTCGGTCACTTTCTGCTCTCTCTGCCTTCTGCAGTTTTGCTTGGAGTCTAATGTAAAGCAGTGACTGCTCTATTTCCTTTTACAGTATAGTGTGGCGTCTGCTTCTGCATTCCTGCTCCTTGCCTTGTTTGGTTTTTCTTGTTCATCCACACTACATCCACTTCTCTGCCTGGTCCCATGGAGAAGGGCAATCTTTTAGTCAGAAGTTCATGCTCTCTTAACACCAAATGTCAGTATATTCTATTTATTTTTCAGTGTACTTCTTTTCCATTTAGGGTTACTTACTTTTTTTCTTTTCTGAAACAAACGCACAGAGAATTCCTTTTTTTTTGTTATCCTAAAGAGTAAAAGCCC
>BLSH010339110.1:1055493-1088905 GCA_018402905.1 Glandirana rugosa | reverse complement strand
TAAAAGCCCCCCCCCCCCCCCCCATGTTTTTTTTCCCCTTCCTACCTTTTTTTGCTGGTTTGTCCACATAATACATACTCAAACCCAGCAGTGTTCTGTAGAGATCTGCTACTCCGCTACTGTACACCTGGCTCCACGCTGCCATCTTCCTCAAACATCACCAGGAGCCAGGCGTCTCTTCCAGGTTCTTGCATATGTGGTGGCATGCATGTCTTCAGCTGCAAGAACTAGGTAGAGACTGATGATATGCCACAGCCCATGCATTGTAGAATAACCCAAGGTCTCCTGGGATGCGCAGTGGTATTAAAAAAATAAATGTCCAATTGTAAGAGAGGTGGTTTGGTAGGAGTGAAATGATGGGAAATGGAAAGGATGAAGGTCCACTTTGAATACATTTTTAATGTTCTATGCACAAGAGTTCCTAGAGTATGAACACCAGGAGTGGAATTCTGTAGGTAGTGTTGATAAATGATGGGTTTATTATTATTACCACTGATTAAAAAAGGTTGAGTTATGATGTAGGTTTCGATCAATGCAATAATAATTCCTATATCCTAGATCATATATTAGACGGCTGCGTACATGGAGAGCTCAGAAAAGGTTGAATGGTCAAGTTCATCAACTAGATGGACATGTGTTTTTACAACCATGTAATCCTGTAAGTTCTTGCCCTTGAGGCTGTTGAAGATCTACATGTCTCAAAATGAGGTTGTAGTTGTTGAAAGCCATCTTCAGTACTGAAGGCCCATTCACACTTGTATGTTTTGTTAAAGTGTGTCACCACAGCACAGTCCATTATGAATGGCACCCCAACACAGTAATACAGTAGTGTGCAGTGTACCACAAAACGAAACCTATGTAGCCTTAAAGTAGACATACAATGTTTGTTTAACGCAACAAAGTATTGAAGTGTGAATGGACCCTGACTATCAACGTGCATAAAAAGGTATTGCTGGAACTCCTACAGGCTTCCACCTTATGGTTAGTATTCAAGTCATCACACTTTTCATATTAAGAGTAATGTTTTACATGACCAGGTATTGCACATATATAACAGGCCTGCTCTTCTAGGATGGACATATTACAATAAAGAAGTAGTTCTCAACCATTGTGATGATAAAAATGCCACCTTTCGGGGATCTGGTTGTGCTAATCTGAAGTCTATCTGCCATGGGTTACTGCAATTTGCACGTTGTTACTTCTTGAATTGGCTTACTCTTCAAGGCCTCATGCACACAGGCACCTGGGGCCATAGGATGAAAACTTGCCGGGGGTCCACAGGTGCTGCTTACAGCTGCCTTTTTGAAAGCAATATCTGTGCATGAGTATACATTGTAAACATGTGCACGTATACTGATGTATGCCCAGGGGCATATGTCTGTATGCATTTGTACTGGCATATACCTGTGTACGTTCATTGATTTCTATAGGCGGCTGTATGCAGTACTGTGGCTCCCAGAGGGGAAATGCTCCCGAATTTTATGTCACATGGCCATAGGCGCCTGTGTGCATCAAGTCCTTGAAGTGTTTACAATAAGCTAATTCATAAAGCAACTATATGTAAAGTGTAGTAACCCATAGCATCCAGATTACCACAACTGCCACGCATCATTCTTATAATAGTGATAGCTGGATAAAACTACTGCATTGCCAGGGGATCTGTAAAATTTTGATGAGAGTTCAGCACCTATGTGATTTCCTGGAACAGGTTCTTTTAGCGTGTGATCAGTTAGTACTAATAAATTGGATTAATGATAAGAATTACAACACATGGGAACAAAGACTCTAGGTTGTTTCTGTTTCTTATAATAGTACTAAGCAAGTTCTTCCTTGAATTGTGAGCTGATCGTGTTTTTTTTTTTTTTTTGTGTATCTTTCTATAAATTTCAACCATGCAGCTCTATATTGCTTTTGTGTTACTCCTTTTTTTTTTTTTTAATTGAAATTTTGCAGAAAAAATGACAAACAATAGAAAATATGTATCAAACAAGGTGTTGACATATTACAGAATAAGAGAAATACATATCCTGAATGAATTGGAGAGCGCTTTGGACATCACGGAAACGTCAACTCATTGGAGCAGGCATTAAAGGCTGCGAGAAATGAATGCATAACAATGGTAGCTCCATGAGTTGATGATTTATGAAAAATTCCTAATGGAAAAGTTTCAGGTATAAAGGGGGGGTTACCCCGGAGGGTATATAACCTGAGAGTAAAAAGTGAGAAAGATATGCCATGGCATAGAAGAGTATAATAAAATAGAAACATATCAGTGGACAAAATAATAAAAAGAAAACGTGAAACAGGTAAGAGACATTTTTTCAGGCATTAAAGATAATGAGTCGGGATTAAGCTCAAAGTCGTCCCATAGCTCCCAAATTTTGGAAAATTGGGGCAGAGTATCATGTACCACAGCAGTGAGGTGTTTCGTTCTGCATATGTGAGTTAGGACCTCCAAAAGTTGGGTTAATGTGGGTGAGGAAGTGGATAGCCATTCCATGGGATTACCCTTTTAGCTGCTAAGAGGACAAATGCAGTCAATTTTCGGGCATATCTGGAGATGCCAGGGATAGGCAGGCTTAGGAGACAATGGATCAGTCTAGAGGGAGATTTATACCAATTGGTTTTGTAGAGTTTGGACTGAGGACCAGAATGGTTGGATAACATGGCATTCCCAAAAAATAGCTGAGAGAACTTAGGGTCATATCTGTGGGGGACTTCTGGAGTCCTGTACCAAAAAGGCATCTCAAAGCTTTAGAATATGAGTCCTATATTTTCTGCCCTTATGGGAGGGGGATTTGCCGCTGGATGATTTGGGACCATTTTTCCATATAGAGATGAGATGATTAATTTAGTGAGGAAGCATCTTGGAAAAATTTGTAAACGGACAATATAAGATCAGGCTGATGGGGGGCCCTGGGCACATAAGCATTCAAACTGGGTATAATTATCTAGAGTTAGGGTTGAAGATTTAGATGAGAAGTAATGTTTAAACTGTAAATCGGAATAAAAAAGTTGTTTAGGGATCTGATAATTATGTTGGATCTCCGCGAAAAAGAGAAGCTTGCCTGTAATTGGATGTACCAGATTACAAAGTTGGAAGATACCAGCTTGTGACCAAGGGTACATTCGGCTGTAGGATAAACTGTTGGAGATGTCTGGGTTAAATAGCACATTTAGCAAGGGTGGGCATGGAGAAGAAAGAGCGAGAACCGTCCTTGAGCTTTTTTTTTTTTTATAGATCAGAGACATCTCACGTACAGTGAAATTTGACATGCGGGGAGATCAAAGAATAAATAGTCGTGAAATAATTTCTAGGCAAACAGACCGGAAAAAGAAAACAAACATCAGTGAGTAGAGCTGGATTCCTTAAGGGAGGCACGAGTCACTTTGACTATAAGAGCTTGTTATTAAGATGTAGGCTGTTCTACCGGCCCCAGCTGAATAATTCTAGCTGGATGTAGTGTGTAAACAGTACGATGTGTGCACAATAAACAATGCTTTGCGGCTGATTGATGTGCTACTTTGTATATGTACTGATTTACCTGTCTGGGCCAGCTATCGCGGCCGTTTGGTGTAAACAGTGTCTGAGGACAAGCACCAATTAATTGCCTTCATATACAAACACATTCACACAAATAGGTTAGGCTTATGACGAAATTATGGAATCTATTGTAAGCTGAGTCTGCAGTATTTGGGTAAAGTCAACGAATTCACATCCAGCCAAGAGCCAACCAAGCTTATAGAAATAGCATGCTTATAGGAAAAAATGAACTAAAGATCTGCAAACACTTACAAAGCAAATAGTTAAACTTTTATCATCAGCGCTCCCCAGGGAATGTTTCGGCCCAACCTGAGTATTTTTAAAAGTATGACAAAGAACCAGGTAGGGTTGAAACAACTCCTGCATGTGCATTGTTCCTGGTTAATGAATAAAGTAATTTGCCTGTATGTTGGAGAGCTCCTCCTTTTTTTTTTCCTTGCGAATGTTGGGGCTGATTCCTTAAAACTGACGTAAACCAATCACAATTGTTTACTTTATTTTGTAAAATAAATGGTGACATCTGGTTGGTTGCTTTTGGCAATACGTATACTTTTTCTCCTATTTTCCGTTCTCTGTTAAAGCGGTTATCTACCCATTTGAAGAAAAAAAAAATTACAGCCTGCAAGACAATAGCATAATGAGCTAGTATGCCGAATACTAGCTCATTATGAAATACCTTGAAACGAAGATCCACCCGGGCTGCTCGGTCCGCTCTGTGGGAGCAGACATCTTCCCTCGGATCTTGCTTCCGGGTACGCGGCTCCAGCCAGTCGGAGCCACGTATGTGCACGGGACCAGTCTCCCTGGCAGTGTCCTCCCCTACTGCCGGGCCTTTGCCGAGACATACACGGCGCATGCGCCGTAACTCCAAAGCATTTTGGAGAGGGAATTTCTCCTAAACCGTACAAGTTTAGGGGATATTCATTTCAACTACAGGTAAGCCTTATTATAGGCTTACCTGTAGGTAAAAGTAGTAAAATTGGGTAGACAACCGCTTTAACGTGAAATAACAAACAAATGTACTTACAATAAACAATGGTTTTGCACAGAGCAGCCCCAACAAACCGTCCTCTTCCTGGGTTCCCTGCTGACACTCCTGGCACCTCCTCTTCTCCGAGTGCACCCATAGCAAGCCGCTTGCTATGGGGGCAATCGTGCGTGCTCGCTCCCGAGCCCAGCTCTGTGTGCCCATAATGCAAACAGAACGGGGCTCGAACTCGCCACCTGCTCCCTCCTCACTGGCTGTGAGGAGGCAGAGACCCAGGAGAGCAGCTGCGCTTGTTCAAATTGCTGGATCGCGATTGGGAAAGTACTAGGGGGGTCTGTGGTGGAGCTGCATACTGAAGGTTTTTTACTTTCAGCCCTTTTCAGCCTTTAGAACCACTTTAATGAGCCACTCCATTCTGCTATTCTGTTACAGGGAAGAGTTGGAGTCTTCAACAATGTATAGTTGCCATTGGGCTGTGTAAGAAACACAAGGAATCAATAGGTGCTGGCCATAGCTGCAAGCTTTTATAGTTCACAGTAGACAAATTATAAGAGTGGTGATCAATCTAATTGATATAGGGGTTCTCAAGTGCAGCCCCTGACAGCACCATAGGGCTGCACATAATATTCAATGAATGTTATGCTACGGAAAACTGTCAGAGATTAAAGATATAGTTCAGGGGATGGTCAGATATGGCAAATATGCTATATAGGTGTTTGAGATTGGACATGTGCTTCAGGAGACAGTCCGAGACTGGGGACACGTTGCATGAGACAACCAGAGATCACCGCTATTACATCTTCTTTACAAGTTTGTTTCCACATTTGTGCTCGCTGCAGCCCTCTTAAAATGTACTTGAGTCCACTTTTGATATTTATCTCAGCATGATCTATATTAAATGGTTAGATGGAAAAAGAAAATGTAAAAAGAAAAAATGGGATGGACAGTATAAAAAAATTAGAATAGTACAAAAGAAATAAACCGAAGTACTGGAATCTGCTCTAAATGTTTATTTCATTGGCCTAAGTATGCACCAGAACACTCCACTGTCTGCAGGGGCCACGAGGGCCAACGGTTGGCTACCAGGGTTCTAAAGCCTCTTCACAATGTGTTTTGACATTAGCCTCCTGTCACATAATTCCCCAGTCTTTTCCCATTCTGAGATCTGCAGACAATGGTGCTTAGAACCAGGAAACCTTTGGCCCATCATTTTACAGGTGTAAATATGGGGAATTCAGAGCTATGCAGAAATATGTCTCAACATGAATGCCGGCATTTGGGAGTCTCAAAACCCACCTACCTCACATGTTAAGAGCAGAGGCAAGTATTACTCAAAATGCTTCTGCTTGCCTTGACTTTGTTTAAGGCCAGGTTCAAACTTCAGCTTGTTCAAGCCTTTTGGTTCATGTACATTTCTTCACATGTTTTTAAGGGAATTTCAGGATTGAGTTCTTTTGTTTTAGCCAATGGAAAGCTAGTTACTAGGAGAAGGAGGCGCAGCTTACGTATGTTGTTCACACCATCCCATTGAAGTCAATAGGGACCAATAATTTGCCACTCTGCCTCAAGGAAGCTCATGTACCTTTTCAAGCTTCTAGTGACAAGCTTGAAGCAATGTGATACTTATAAGTCAGTAGGCACCATAGGGTACAATAGGGGTCTTCGTGTCAAGCGTTGGAGTGCTTCAAAAAAGTGCTTCTGATTGCTCAGGTGTGAACCCGAGCTAAATGTTTCCTGTTTGACTTCACTTTGCACCAAATAATTGTGACACTTTTTTTCCCCAGTGATTGTTTGCATGTATGGAATGGTAGTAATTATAGGAAAACTACAAAGAAAAGTTGATTGATTTGAACTGGAAAACCACCCATGATTGTCTTGATCTTGCAGTGCATTGCAGTGCTGCATTCATAATGAAACCTCTATTCTACAATCATCAAGCTAAGCCGACTATCTGGTGTAGTAAATTCTCACCAGTGTTCTTTCTCTTCTCATTGTCATAGACATTTGGTTGCAAGCCACTATAGCCACCTGTTTGCGCAGCCGCATAAATAAGCTTATTCAACAAAAGGAGAAGAATAAAGATGAATAAAAATTGTGGAAAAAAGTGGAACACCTTAAAGGGGATGTTCCGTCCACGTTATGCCCTCTTTCCCCCTCCTCTTCTGTTTTTGGCACTTCTTTGGGGGGAGCAGGTAACTGGTATTGATAGGTACCCGCTTCCATTTCCAGTTGTGGTGGCAATCCACCAGAAATTCTTTTCAGCCCAAAACCACTTTCCCAACCCCCCCCCGCGTGCAACCTTCTGAGACACTTCTCAGGTCCCAGAATGCTGCAGGACTATTCACAAAGCACAGCTGGCTGTGAAGCTGTAAGGGATCACAGCCAGCTGCCCACAGTAAATGTGCCAGGAACCAAAAGCCTGCACTGGCTGCTGCCTTTTAACTTTTTTCAAACAGGGCAAAGAACCGCTTTTAACTACATGTAACCAATCTGATTTGAATTAAATAAAAGGATATTGGGGTTACTGCATTTTGTGTGTTCATCATATTTAATACCCTGTTAATATACAGTAGCCATATGCATTCTGTATGTGATGTGTATAGGATTATTACCCTACATTATTGAGCAGTTTAACACTTGTATACAGAAAGTTAATGCATCAAGGTGCATACATTCTTGGTCATGTTATTTTATCCATGTACAGAATATTCATTTTTAAGGTGCACTTGGATATACTACTGCCTCTACAATATATTTCCATTCCCTTTGTGCCATAAGTATATTTGTCTTGTGGATTTGAACTTTGGTAGTGTTCTCTTCTATTCTTACAGGGCCTTGAGCAAAAGACGCCTGCAGCAATGCAGGCTTTCATAAGGGAGGTGGTGGAGCCACCCTCTATATGCGCTCCGCTGGGCAGCAATAATAAATGAAGTGGCTATATATAGACACGCATTCTGTAGTATGGTCACGTGGCTGTCAGCACATTTTACTATAGAGTGTATACAGTCTCACCTCTGTCCATTGTGCTGGCTCCTCTCGATGCATCTTCAGGAAGGCATTTAGTGTTGTGTCAGTAGAAAGTAATGTGAAGGACACAAAGGTCTACCAGAAAGCAAATGAATGACAAATCAGTTCGATTACTGGCTCTTTTTCCTGCAGGTTTTTGCTGTCAGAATCGTTTGATACTGTCTATAATATAGGGTGTGTATGAGTGTTCAATTGTATTCATTAAAAAAAAAATAGATCCATCAAAAACCATAAGTTAAAATAATAAAGTAATTGTTTTCTGTTTATCCTTTTAAATTCTGCCAATAAAAAATTATTGGAAAATAAAAATGAACACTTTTTTTTTTACCACCTCATTACTTGACGCACCAACAAACTGTAGAGATGCACATCTCACCTGCAATGTTAACACTGCACAGCTTAAGAATGAACAGATCAGGTGAAACTCCCACTGCATCACAGGAGCTGAGCGGTTTAACCGTAGAGAGAGAAGTGAAGCACACACGGCATGGGTACATCATCAAAATGTGACACTTATCACCGTATGGATTGTATTTAGTTTTGATGTTGCTTTATTGCTCGGTTTTGGAAATGTTACATGCCATAGATCAGCTTTTCTTAACCTTTTTGACCCAGAAGAACACTTGAAATTGTCTGGATTCGGGTAGCCCTGCTAATACCAATTTATTGGGCGCCACTGGAAATATTTCTTTGGTGACCAGTGGAAAGAATACACCTCTTGCAGTGAGTAGAATGTGTTCCTTAGAGATGGCTAAAAAGACCAAGACTGTCAAATTGGGTTGGTCCCAGAAGTCAGCCACGACTCAAGGAACCACTAGCAACCTCTAGTGCAGGGGTTCCCAAATTTTCTAAACAAAGAGCTAGTTCACTATCCTTCAGGCTTTAGGGGGTTGCACTGTGGTCAGTGGGAGCAAAAACATCCCTGGCGTCGGTGTCTGTAAATTATGTTCCATCATTAAGTTTAGATAGAGGAATAGTGCCACATCATTGGTGTCAACTGGAGGAATGGTGTCCTATTGATGGTATCAGTGCAAGGAATAGCGCCCCATTATTGGTGTCAGGTGGAGGCATAGTGCCACATTGATTGTGTCAGTCCAAGGAAAAGTGCCCCATCATTGGTGTCGGTTGGAGGAATAGAGACCCATTGTTGGTGTCCGTGTGCGAAATTATGTCCCATCGGTATCAGTGGGAGGAATGGTGCCCCATTATTGGTGTCAGTGGGAGGAACGGTGCCCCATTATTGGTGTCAGTTGGAGAAATAGTGCCTCATCGATCCTGTCAGTGGGAGGAATGGTTGGTGCCCTATCATTGGTGTCACTTGGAGGAACAGAGCCCCATTGATGGTGTCTGTTGGAGGAATAGTGCACCAAGGGCCATATAAAAGCATGCAAATGGCCACACCCGGCTCCAGGGCCAAAGTTGGGAGACCACTGCTCTAGATTCTCAGTTGAGAATGGTCTCCATAGAGCTTCGGGAAGCTCTTATGTGGGTACAGGGGTCATTTGTAGTTTTAATCTTAAAGCCTGGGCCTCCCTTTTTTTTTTTTTTTTTTTTTTTTTTTTACCTCTAGCCTACATTTTTAGGGACAATGCACACCTATGTGTTTAAACACACCTCAGCGCATGTACACAAGTTAGCTATTGATTTTCAGTACAATTTATTGTACTTTTTTATGAAACAGTGTGTGTTGTAGGGCTTCCTGTGAATCCAGCCTTACTGATTGTTATAACTTACTGATACAAATGCTAACCTAGACACAGGCCACTGAAAGCCTTTGTGTGGCACTGGCCTCCTTCCTGTCCCTTTCCAGGGCCCTCACAACTTTTATTATGCTTTCAGAATAAAAAGTGCCTTATTGCGCTAGAGTAAGCCTTTCTGGTGACATTAGTCTTACACTTGCCTAACAGTTAGCATATGGTTAGTGTTTTTTTTTATTTTTTTTAAGAGCGGGCAGGCTGTAACTGCATCATCTCTTTTTTCCCTCAGTGTCTCCTTTTGCTACAACCTTGGGGTTAACCAGACATAGCTGTGCTCTATTAATCAAGTTGTCAGCTTGCAGTATTTGTGAAGAAGATGCTGCAGCTGCTCAGGGTGATTGTCTAGTGAAGAGCACACACTGTCATTTTCCTGTTCTTTGTGGAATGCAGTGCAAGTAGTTTGTTTTCCACATCTGTACATCCACTGTAGAGGAATATTGCTGTTCCTTTTGCTGTATGGTGGACGACACCTCATTCTTAGCGGAATATTACATAACAGATGCCCTCTGCAATCCCTCCTTTTTCTAATGGCCTCAAAATGTGAGAATGTCATCTGCACTGTGAGTATGGTTATCATTTATTGAAGACCGTCTCACGTACCGAAATATCAGCAGTAATCGGAGACATGTGGCCTTATGCTGCCTTTGTCACGGGGTCCTGTTTCAGCCTTATTGTTGAATCGGAATAAAAGGATAAGACAAGGACAGTGTAGGTTATAATATGGATACATAGAAGATGGTAGACTTTTGTTGTCGGAAATCCGATAAAGATGTTAAGTGCGTCAGATTTTATGCACTTAGAATATACCGCCATCCCAAATGCTTAATCTACTATTCCATCATCAGCATTTTTATGTTGGGCCTGCACATTCATGTTGGTTGTAATTTTTGTAGGACCCAGACTGGTGTGCTTCTTGCGGCACTCTGGGAGCCCCATAAACATTGTGAAACCCATCTATGATCATGTCCCATGGGTTGTCAGTTTAGGCAGTATACAAGTTCAAGGGCACTGAAAGGAATTAGTGGTCTATATATACGGTAGTTCTCCATCTCTACCTACCATGTCATAATTATTTTATTTTTTGTGTTCACAAATATATTTAAAATATCTTAACCCTGTGGAGCCCCCAGCCCTTTAAGGGGTTTAGGATGCTGGGAGGCAGGGCAGGGTTTATGATCATGTGACCGCCGTGATTGGCGGTCACGTCTGTCACATGATTGGAAATCTTTTCGTTAGCAGCTAAGAACTGTGTCGGGAACACACTCTCGACACAGCTGTTTTTGCTCTAATGCACGCAAATATTTGGCTGCTCTGTGTCAAGGCCCACATACACGCCAAGAGGCTGCATATTTGCATGTGGCCACCGCCAAGAGGTGAACTATGGGGTTAATACTGTATTAAGTAATCAACAACTTTCTGAAGCAATATAGCCCACTTCCTTGTGGTCCGCCAAACACTGGCTAAGGTCTAGTATCAACAGTTCCTCCACCCTGCTGAAGTTGAACATTGATTCATGGTGCATGAGAAGCTCACCTCCATCCTGAACGATAAGCACGCTTAATTTCTGAAAGTATGGGAACCAAGGCTCTCACATAATGCTGATAATGCACCTGGACTGCTTTTTCCTTTCAACCTGAGGTCATTGATACTTTCATTGTGGCTATGTGGTGGTTTCCCCTGGAACCCCTCCCCCTTCCCCTTCCTCTCACTCCTACCCCCCTCTTTTTTTTTCTTACTACTTTTTTTCCTTTTTTGCTGTTTTTTTTTTATATTGTTTTGGGCCCCCTCAGACTTTTTGTTCACTAGTTTGTTCAAGGGGAGAATACTGCTTCATCTATAAGGGCGTCAGCGGCCTCAATCCGCTATTAGATGCAGCCCCCCCTCCGAGTTTTTGCCATTATTGTATCACTATCTGTCTTATCTTGCACTGCCCTTGCTATTATTGACAAACTGGCCCTACTTTTTATGTATTTTTCTAAAAATCTCAAATACTTATTGAAGGAACTGAGAATTGACTCTAGATAAATCTATGAAGATCTCTGAACAACCATTTGACTTGTAGCTCGGGTTTCTGCCTTTATAAATAAATATCGGTCGCTATCTCTATGATAATAAATGGTCAGTATGGGCTAAGTGTACTAATCACTGACCATAAACTGCTTTTGCAATACTATCCATAATGGGTCAGCAGCTTTCAGTTCAGAGGACATAGCTAGCTTTGAAACAGAATGGTTAGAGAATATCCTCATGGTCCTTTAATCATTTTATGCTGCTCTAAGCATTGTTTCTGCACTCAGGAGATACCAGTAACCCAAGATGTAGGACAATGCAAGGTCTGCCGTTTTTACAGTCATGCCTATTCCCCCTGGGAGCTCCGCTCAACACCGTTCCTTTCCATATTTGTAATAATTAGACATACCATGCTTTTACTGTACACATAAAGAGAATGGGGATCTCTTTATTCATATGTCAGTATACTGTTCTAATGAAGGGTTAGCATGGTATCAAACCATATTGTCCCCTTTTTGGAGTACCAAAGCCCGACTCTATCCCAAACATTTTCTCTTGGTGGAATGTAGAAGGTTTTTTTTATGTCGTGGTTGGAGGAATTTCTCTTCAATTCTGAAAGAGAATTTTTTTTCTACATTATGTTTAACACATAACTATGAAATTCCCTTCCTATTAACAGCTTTCTTAGTATGTTTTCATTCTGGTCGCATCTTAAAGCCATTGAAGTTTGTTCCCTGGGCCTCAGCTCTCTGCTGTCACCAGTGCAAAAAAAAAAAACGGTGGCATTTTGTAAGCAGCAAGCGACCCATTACAATCGGCTATTCATTACACATTTCCATAACCTTCTAAAACCATTAATTTAGTGGATTGGCCCATAATTAGTGGAAGGCACATTAATCATAAGGGAAATAATGTAAGCACTGAAGGACTCACTATAGGATTTAACATAAGTTTGTGCGTTTTTAATAATTCCTTTTCAATGGTGAATATTTGGGAATCATATTTTTATACATAAATAGCCACAGAAGGGTTGATTTCTTTTCTTTTGTACAAATAATAGTGATTATTCTGACCTTTTATTTGTACCTCTTATTAATACATAAAGTGGCATATATCAATAATGTATAAAATCCAGTATAACCTATTGTAAACAAGTGCCCTATATCAATATTAAAGTGCAAATGTGCATTGCTTCTTATTGGTCAATCCAGTGATGTCTGTGCTTCCACCAATCACCTCCGTACTCACAGAACTCTCGCTCCACAACAGCATATAGAAAGCCTTTGAAACAGGTTTCCACATAGGGTTAATGCATGTTCCTGAGTATATCCTTTTCACTTCACAATACAGGCTCTTGAAGTGTTACTAATGGCTCCTTGTGACCTCTCCAATACAGCCTCAAAGTCAGGGTAATATAGGACTGATGCCAATCCACAATATGCCTCTATTTCCTCTGCTATACAGGCTCCTTAGATATCCATGATGGCTCCAACTACATAGGGGGATAAAACAAATAGAATGCCTCCCATAGTGTGATAACGTTTAAAATCAAGCCATTTTATTAAAAGAAATTGGCTGCTTACATAAAAAAAAAAAACAAAATCATTAAAATCGCATTGGAAGCTAAAACCAATGTTTTCCGCATTGCATCACTTTCGGTCCGCTGTGTGCTCCGGCCACGCCTTATGCATTACGTCATGTGACTTCTTCAGGGGAGGACCATTCACACTTGTGAATTACTAAAATGTGTGGATGCACTTGGCAATGTAGTGCGCTGTGTTTTGAGGAAAAAAATAAAATAAAAGGGTCACTTGTTTGTTTTTGATCTGTTGTAGTGCATTTGCAGTCCACAATGAAGAAATGCATGTTAAAGTGCTACAACAGATCCAGAAAGTGGTAGCAAAGTCCCCCTCATTTACTTGTACCTACAGGTAAGCCTATAAAGCTTACCTCAGGGTACAGCAAATATCTCCTAAACGTGCACCAAGATATTTACTATAGTAGCTATTGGTGACCTCACCAGGCCATGTGCACTCTCAATGGACAGCATTGAGAGAGCTGTGCCACTCCTGTGACGTCATTGCGGCCCAGCCATTCAAACGGCTGGTGCCAGCGAATCTGGAAGGAAGACCGAATGAAAATTGAAGTCCTGTCAGAAATTACCACACACTGCTGGAGGGCTTCATTTTAAGGCAAGTCTTTTTCATAGACCCCTTTTTTTTTTTTTTTGGTTTACTACCACTTTATAATGTGCATCACCCTGAGTAATGTTCCTTTTTTAGGCCCCTTTCACACGAGAAGCCCACTGGGATCCGCCTTTCCGTTTTTCAAGTGGATCCGAGCGGGCCACCCATAGACCTCTGTGGGCAGGTGGATGTCAGTGGAGATGTGTCTGCCATCCGATCCGTTAAAACAGACCTATGGGTGATACGTTTGGCTTCCGTCCAGCAGATTGGATCAGGGTGGGAAAACGGACAGGCGGATCAGTTTTCATCTGATCCCCCATAGAGAACAGCGGGGATCTAATAGGTCCTTCCCTGCACAGAGAGCAGAGGCGGACCTGTTATCCGCCGGCTCAGCGGAGCTCAACGGAGAGATCTCCCGCTGAGCTGGCGGACTCTGCTGAGTGGATCCACCTTGTGTGAAAGGGGCCTAACGGTTTTATTTTTTTTTCTGTTTTAAGTTTTTGGTAGAACATGGAATTGGATACACAACAAAAAGTTAAAGGAGATATTTACACATCGGGGTTAAACCCTCTCACACAATGTCCCCATTGGAAGACTTCCTCTTTATTCTGGTTTTGGTGACAGCTGCAAAATTTTGGAATTTCCATTTTGTGTCTGGTAAAGATTGTTACCAGGGCAAAACCAGAGTGTGAATCTCCCCAATGGGGAAACCGCAGTACTAATGGACCGCAATAACAATCTGACATGGACTTCAACATTGACTCAAGTTTCGGCTTCCAATATACTTTAGGTCATGCTGGCAAAATTTCTGATGCCACAGAGACTCAGACACACAAGATATCCATGATCTGATGCTTGTAATTTTATTAGGTTTGGATAGTAGACTTAGTGGTGTATGAAATGCCGCTAGGTGAAATGGAAGTCAGATGAATGAGCTTTGGAATGGAAATTTGGTTTGAACTTTTAGATATCAGAAACATTTGTGTAAGTGCTTGTTGAATCAGCTGAAAAATCCAGCCGTCCCCTGGCTAGGGTAACATCGCCAATCTGTCCGTTGTCCGTTTTTGCTGAAGCAAATTTTGTATTTTTACTGTTAATGATATTTTTTTTTGTATTGGCCATTAGCTCCTAACTGAAGAAAATGGTGCTTTTCAGAAAGGTCTGTTAAATGCTACATCTTGAACATCGTGTCTGTTGAACAGGACATAACACCATAGGAGGTAAACTGCTGGAAGCTCTTAATAAGCAAAATAATGGTTTAATTAGCAGAGGATCCCTTTATTGCCATGGACTATACAAAGCAGTTTATGAAACAAAAAAGGAAAATGGAAGCTGAACTTAGCAGACATCAAGGTGATGGTTATGTTTGTAGCACAGTCTTTGTAGGGAACACATGACTAGCGCAGTCTTTCTGAAGATGCACAATAATAAAATTCGGTTGAACAGTCTCTAGCTACCAATGTTACACTTTTGACCTATCATTTTCTATTTTTTTTGAACAGACACACTCCGGCTAAATTGCTCTCTTATTTTTAGGTCTATTAAACTGAATTGACAGTGCGTACGGTCCTTTTAAAACCGCAGCCAGCACTTTGAGTGAAGCCCTTTTGATTATTCTCTTGCAGATTTTAAGTTGTGCCCATTCCTTTTGAACGGTTAGGAGTGGTAATGTCATTTTTTTTCTTCCATATTTGTCTCAAAATTCTTATTGGAGAATAATTGCATCCAAGAAAAAAAAATATCTGTTTGTGTGACATGATATTCTAATAATGTGTTCCTTGACTATAATAGAGACAATCATGCTGACAGGTTTATAAAAAGGAAAATTGGAACAGTATGTGCAAAACTAATATTTCAATTTTTCGTAGTTGTCGGCAGGCTGAGTCACCCAAAGGCTTCTGTATGTTTTGGGGATTCCAAAGCTCAGGAACTCTGAATTTCAGTTCACAGGTTCAAACTAATTGCATCATCGATGTATGGGACTTTCCCGGCAGGAAAACAGAAAATCTATATAAAAACTATTTATTGTATCTATATTACAAAATCTAAAACCATATCTCAAAACTTACACTGCAGGGTTAGACCATAGAGGAACACATATTGCATATATAACTTTGATAGGTTTAAGAGTAACAGTCTTGATGTAGAAGCTGCTTGACGCGTTTCAACTCTTCATCAGGGACATACATGCACAAGAGGTTAGAGAGATTAGCGATTGCAAGTCTACAGATGAAGTTTAAAAACCATAGGCCCGGTAGTGTGGTGATGCAATGCCATTGTGAAAGGCTTCCAACAGGATAGAAAGGGGCAAGTATAAATGCAGAAACCCAGAAGGCAGCTTGATCTTAACCACAGCCAAAAATGGGTCCATGGCCGGCTGCAACACCCCAACACCAGGGAAGATGCAGATGCCCTAGTAGCCTCCAATCACACCAGCTATCTTTTGCTGTTCACCCACCTGCTGTGGCCCTTTTTAAATCATTTAACACTGCAGATTGTTTTATTTTAGTATTTGTAATACTGTCCATCCATTTCTGAGATCTACACACTGCAACCCTATCAGGCAGGGCCCTAAACCTCTGTTTACTCTGAAGTTAACACCTCATTTCTTGTCCCTCCCCTAGCCAGTAATTGGACAGTAATAAGAGAAGCAGCAGACAGATGAGATCATCTTGATGTCACTCCGCTCGCTCTCTCCTTCTGTCAGCATGCTTGTGGTCAGCACATGCGTGCTGCAGCACAACTTCAGCATGGTTCAATATGCTGCCTCCCCCAGTCCGAGCTCTGTTTACAGCGACTATACCAGGCTGATACCAAGTTATATTCTGGTTCTTATACTACCTGCATTCATTTGTGGATTTTAATTCTGCCTGGAGTCCAGATTTAAAGTGACTTTCCAGCAAAAATTAAAAATGAAGCTTTGTGATGCATACAAGGGAGCTCTTTCTACTGCTCAGTTCTCCAATTATTCATTGTGGCATTTCTGCACTTCCTGGTGGTCTTGGAATGTGCCTGCTTGTGACCCTGAAAAATGCTCATGTGCAGGAAGCTTAATGTAAAAACAAGTCAGTTTGCAGACATTTCTCACAACCACCAATCAGAATCAAGATTGAAGTGGCAATGTAATTTATGATGCTCTAAGTAGAGAGAGATTAAGATACACAGCACCTCAACTTTCTACAAAATAATATCCTACTGACCCTGTGTGGTTGTGGCACCCTCAAATTTAAGACAATCATCCCTTTTTTTTTAGGGAGCGATCCAACCATGCATTATCTATGTTTAAAAAGTGCTAGTAGCTTACATTTTCATTCAGCTGACGCTGCTTCTAACTCTTGGGTGCCAAGGATTTTCATTTTGGAGTATTTGGTGTCTCATTCACTGTCCTGTCACAGGACCAACTGGGAAACATATTTAGTTCTCCAATGCCCATGTGTATATTTATTGCTTGTTCATTCTTTTTTTGGCCTTGACTTCAGGACAGCCTGTATGGTCAGCTCCCTACACTTGAATGGAATTTTGCAAGGTTTGAGTCAGTCAAGAAAATGTTGATTGTGGTGGGAAGTTGAACTTGAGGAATCTCATTGTTGGCATACATCACAGAATTAAAAAGCAAATGCATTGGTCCAGTGCCCGCTTATAGTGCACCTGTGGCCCAGGCTATAGACCTTAAACTAGTCACATATTCTTAGTGAGCAGGCAGTAAAGGAGGTTTATAACGAGCCCTCACTCACCTTTCTAGCTCCTTTTAATATGAAGTTATTCATTCTCAAACATCCTCAGTTCTCAGCTAAGACAAGCTCAAGTTTGAATGCTAGTCTAAACCATCGAAGCGATCTCTCCAGGAAGCGCTACTGTTTTGGGCCAATCATAAGCACCCGAGAGGTTGTCTGATCACAGCCGCCTGTGTACTCACTCCTTGTATATGTACGGCTGTGGGATGGGAAACACCTGGCCGCTTATGATTGACCCATTTGTAGATGACTGGTTCTTGGCAGGATCACTGTGGGTTTGGACTAGGGTCCAAAAACGCCTAAGCTCATCTCCTTGTTTTGATTTAAAAAAAAAAAATATATATATATATATCTATATATATATATATATAATATTTTATTGCTGTCAAACAAGAATGCACATGCACTTATTACAGTATCCATAGTAGAGTGCACAGCATTACAATTGATGTGTCCAGAATAGCAAAGTAATATGCATCAAATGGGTATAGTCATTGTAATACATCTCAAGAATGGCGGCACTTAATGAATGAGAAAAGATAAAAGAAAATACATGACTTCCAATCTGTGCTTGTTCTAAGCTCATCTCTAATCTCAACAAGGACTCTGAAGTTGGGTTTCAGATTGTTCCCAATGGCTTAGAAACACCCACTGTGTTTTTATGTTGGACTACTGGCATTCTGCCATGTACTGTTCACAGAAGGGGGAAAAAAGCAAATTCAATGCCTTTGTTGTAAACTGAAAATTAATTTCTCCACAATTCTTATAGATTCAGTGATGAATCGGGCTTGTTTTAAAGTGATTTTACTGCTTGTTCTGAATATGTAAATACCTTTAGTGTACATGAATAGAACATAAAAGTGTAGAAGGTTCACTTTAAGACCAAATGATCAGTTTTGCACTTGCCCATAAAATAAAAGATCACAATAAATGACTTTATGCACAATAAATCCTGGGAAAAAAATGAAAATCTGCAGATTCGCCTGATTCCAGTAATCTCTGCCCATTAAGAACTACAAGAAGGTATAGTGAATTATTAAAAGCGGAAGCCATTCCCAATCCATAACCAACAGGATCTGTGTTCTAATGGTTTCACTTATCTTGATTATCCACCATATACAGTTAACATTTCACCTACTGATCTTGCAGTATTTGCTACTGACATGTTTTGAGCGCCTTTAAAAAAAAAAGATTGTGTTTTCTTAAGTGGTTGGGGGTCTGAGGATGTTTGTGGACTTCATCATCCAGGGTCAGAACTTAGGCTACCTTCAGGGGCTCCCTGAGCCCCTGAAGAGACTTTTGATGTGAATCCAAAGTGACTTGCTATCACATCTAGAACATGCCAGTAGTCCATGCTCAGAGCTTCCATTGCCGCATTTCAGTTTCAAGCAGTTTCTCATGAAATGTTTTGTGGCATGCAATTCACTCTGTGTGGGGGGGATCACTCTGAGAAAAAGCAGAGGAGCCTGTAATTCCCACCCTAATGTCATTTTTATCTAATAAGTTTTCCTTCTGAGACTAATGTAAAAATCTAATTTCTGCAGCTGGTAGAGCAGGTAATTTATGTGAGTAGAGATATAGGGATGGATGGATGTTATTAAATGCCGTGTCAGCTGAAATGACAGCCTTTAAGAACCAGGAGTAAACAGGACATTAAAAGGTCAGTTTTCCTGACTAACATTGTAGAACTGCGGCCAGAAGCGCTTTTAATTATGGTTTTGGTGGAAGGAATACTATACAAGTTTGAGAGGTAATGACCTACATATAGTATTTTTTGTTTAGCATGCAAAAACATTACTTATTCCCTTTTTTTTTTTTTTTAGTTCAATTACTCTTCTTTGCTCTTCTTCCATTCCTTTAGACAGTAAGCTTTGCATCCTCTTATTTCTTGTTTTAATTGTTTGCAGAATTGCATGTTTGTTGAGAGTTGAGATTTTTTATGTTGAGCCCGGTAATGGCGGTGGGACTCCCTTCCACCACCTGTAACAGTTTTCCAGCGGCTGCCCAGCATCTTAAGAATGGCAGCATTTAATGAAGGAGAAAAGATAAAAGAAAATACATGACTTCCAATCTGTGCTTGTTCTAAGCTCATCTCTAATCTCAACAAGGACTCTGAAGTTGGGTTTCAGATTGTTCCTAACGGCTTAGAAACACCCACTGTGTTTTTATGTTGGACTACTGGCATCCTGCCATGTACTGTTCGCAGAGGGGGGAAAAAAAGCAAATTCAATGCCTGTGTTGTAAACTGAAAATTAATTTCTCCACAATTCTTATAGATGCAGTGATGAATCGGGCTTGTTTTAAAGTGATTTTACTGCTTGTTCTGAATATGTAAATACCTTTTTTATGTTGAGCCCGGTAATGGTGGTGGGACCCCCTTCCGCCACCTGTAACAATTTTCCAGCAGCTGCCCAGCTGATTGGGAATACTTTTACATGAAAGAATCACTGAAAAAATGACACTGGGACCATGGTTGTAGCCTTAACTATGATCCCGGTACAACCACCTCCCTACCAGGACGTCTATATATACAGTGGCTGGTAGGGAGGTGGTTAAAGCTGAACTCCGGGATAACCAGATATTATTAAAATACAAGAGGCATGTATATTCTTGAATCGTGGTATGTTTGGTATATTTCTCTGTGCAGTAATCCAGCATGAAACCTTGACTCTGTGCAGGAGCTTCCTGTAATAAAGACCAGTCATTGCTGCTTTCTCTCCTTAAGTGGGTTGACTGGTCTTGTCTCCACCCCATTCTGTAGTTTCTGCAGTCAGCCTGTAGTGGGGGGACTCTGCTGGGTCCCTCCCACAGCTCTACTCTGTACAGGCTACGTGCTGGACAATGGTGGTGATGTTGCTAATTTGAGAAGGGAAAGGCATGCTTGCAAGGGCATTTGGGCTACATGAAGTAGATCTATACCCTTTCCAGCTATAAAGGGATATATTAAAATGCATTTTTTTTTTCCAAAGTTCAGCAGTAACTCATAGTAGTTAGCGAGATTCAGCTGGGTTTCCCATTTATTCAGGTAGCTTCTTGAGCTTGTAGGCAGGTGCAGTCTGCTGTCTCCACTGCAGGTGGTGCTGAACTGCAGCAGAAATGCAGAAGGAGAGGAAGTCCTGAGGAACATGGGTTCCTCTATGGTTTCCTGAGTCACTGGGGCAGTGATCCGATTGGATGCTGGCTGCTCATGTGTCTCTGGTGGCCATCTTTAATGTGGCAGAGTCTATTTAAGACCCTGGACGCTGGGTTTGGCTCGCTTTCGAATGTGGGTAGTGTAGTGACCGGCCACCCATCTGTCATGGACGGCATTAGCGTCAGGGAAACGTTCCAGCTGAGAAGGGAAAGCTTAGGGCTCGCAATGTCATTGGACACCTCCCCATTTGGGCATGAGATGGCCAGGCAGCATTCTGCCCATCCAGACAGACGCTGTTAGTTCGGCTGATACCTGCTCCGCTACACACTGTTGGCATTCGTGAGTGTTCCCAGTTGGGCCTTCTCCCACCGAGTTTGTTGTGAACTGTTTTGTCTGTACTTATACAAGTTCTACTATTTGCACCTGGACTGTGTGTGTGTTATTGCCGCTGTACCCAACCACAAGCTCTAATAATTGTCAGAATCCTACCCCAGTATGCATAGCCACATAGGTAACTCAGTCACATTAATCCTATCGCCATGGAATAAGTCAAGGTCAAATCACTAATGTGCAATGAATTTTGGGCAGGTGTTAATTGTCCGTGTCACATGAGTAAAGATGTGAATCAGAGATGCCAACCTGGGAAAACCGCTTATGGGGCGAGATAAAAAAAAGTAACATTGTCAAGGTTATAGATGTTATAATTGATGTTGAGGGTGACAGAGGGTGATAAGGCCCTCCACCTCAGTTGGGCAGCATTTGGGTCTAATACTGATTACTGGATGTATCATACTGCATATAGACTTCATTAACTTTGTAAAATGTAAACCCTTGGATTTGATAGAAGAAATATTCAGTTAACTACCGAAACAATTGTATCTTTTGCACCTCTGCATTGTAGTTCATATTGCTGGTGTTCAAACTCCTTGATTGTATTAAGCAGGCATTTTGGACTTCTAGTCAAATTGGGTTCATAGAAGTATTATGTTTAACTTTAATACATTTATGTTGTACACATTGTTTTTATATTTTTTTTGGTTATGTTTCCACTAATTCTTTTTATTGCAGCAAATGTCACTTCTTGATTACTGTAAACAGTGGTGTTGTGGTTGTACACCAAACAGTGTATTCTGGAAGGCATTGTACTTTGCAGCCAAGCTTGGAGGCACTGACCCTTACAAAGCATGGAGGCAAACACGTGCAGGAGTTGAATGATTTTCTAATGTAATGAAGAAACACAGTAGATTATTACAGGCTGCTAGTGAAATACTTTCCTCAGCCAGTTTCTCCCAGTTCCACTTGGTTTATGTAACAGGAGAATAGTCAGGTTTAACAAGAAATAACTAGAACTGACTATCTAGGCTACTGAGGTTAATTCAAGGATGAAGGTCTCTATTACTGGGAAGTATATCAAGGTTATATGTAGGGCTTGGATGGTGTTAAAGTGCACAATGTATTTTTAATACCTTTTTTTATAATACATATTATATATATATATATATA
Source organism: Glandirana rugosa (assembly GCA_018402905.1). Classification (NCBI taxonomy): domain Eukaryota; kingdom Metazoa; phylum Chordata; class Amphibia; order Anura; family Ranidae; genus Glandirana; species Glandirana rugosa. Next base: position 1,067,023 of record BLSH010339110.1, on the reverse strand, counting down.
TATATATATATATATATATATATATATATATATATATATATATATATATATATAATTTTAAAAGATAAAGCATTATGGTGTTGCAAGCTATTACCCTCCAAATAATATATTAGTAGCTCTCTATATAGGATAAGTCACATATATATACAGGATATCAGTCCAGTATAGATGAGGTGAACTTGTCCTAATAATGGCTGGAAAGTCAGCACATTTCGCCAGATATTTAGCTTCTTCAGGACTCACACAAGGAGGGTTAACTATGTGGAACAACCTATATTAATACATATTATATAGTCCATATTCTTAGGTTACTGGAGATTTTTTCCAGCTGGTAAATATAGCTTTCTCAGTACTGACTGTGGTTTCCTTGTAGCTAATCTTTTCTCCATTGCTGGCCTACCATGCCTTGTTCTGCACTGTCTCTAAATGGAGGTGACCAACCTTCTAAAGACAGGGCTTTGCTTCCTCTTCAGCAAGAAGAGTGAATACCACAAGGACATCACCTAATCTCCTGAGACTAGCAGAGGAAGCAGTGTCTTAGATTTCACACTGCAGATAAACGGCTATAAGGCTGTAGGCACAAGAGTGGCACACTCTCATACCAGGAAATGGACTACTGTTTCCCAGAAATTCCAGACAAAACATACATTTTTAGGGTGCTGCTTAGGCATTATTGAACATTTCTAGATGTCCCCTGTAACATAGCAATTCTAGAACTTTAAAGTAGCATTCCACCCAAAGCAACATTTATTGTATTACAGCTGCCTGAATACCTGAACAGTGACTGCATGTGATAACATGCAGTCACTGTCCAGGTGATAATTTTCCTCCTGGCTCAGGGCAATTTTTGATTGACTTTTGTCCAGCTGAGTGGTGCATGAATGCGGAATCAGATAAACTTTGAGCTGTCTGTGGAGACTTCGGTGATTAAGGCTCGGTTCACACTAGTGTGACCCCAAAGTGACGCAATTCTATGGCGACTTTGGAGTGTGATTTTCATACAACTTTTATGTGACTCAAGTCCCAAGAGCATTGCATCAAAGTAGTACAGGAACTTTTTCAAAATCACTGCGACTTGAAAGTAACAAAGGAAGATTTAAACCAAAAACAAATAACAAACATACTTACCTGCTCTGTGCAGTGGTTTTGCATAAAGTAGCCCAGATCCTCCTTTTCTCAGGTCCCCCGCCAGCACTCCTGGCTCCTGCCCAGTGCCCCCATAGCAAGCAGCTTGCTGTATGGGGCACCTGAGTAGGCTTACTCCTGATCCGCTTCTCTATGTGTCCATTCACACACCGAGCGTGGCTCAGCCCCGCCCCCGCTCTCTCCTCATTGGCTTACTGGCTGTGATTGAGAGTAGCGGGAGCCAATGCCTCCTGCTTCTGTCTCAGCCAATGAGGAAGAGACCTGGGAGAACTGCTGCTCTTGTGCACCCCGCTGGATCCAGAGGGGGCTTAGGTGAGTATTCAGGAGGGGCTGCTGCACACAGGTTTTTTTTTACCTTCATGCATAAAATAAGAGTAAGAACCTTGAACCTTTACAACCACTATAAATCACCTAGATTTGAATTTGTGTCATTGAAATCAAGGGCTGTGACTTGTCATGCGACTACTTATAGTGCAACATAACTCACACTAAAGCGAACGGAGCCTTAACCATTTTATTACTGAGAGATTTAACTGCTTATTTAATGTATCCTCATTTGTAACACCCGAAAATCAGTGTGCTGCTGATGAGATGATGGCTATCAACTATTAAATCTCTGAATAGCAAAGCGATTTGTTTAACCAGCCCATGTAGCTCTAGGCCAGGGATATGCAATTAGCGGACCTCCAGCTGTTGCAAAACTACAAGTCCCATCATGCCTCTGCCTCTGGGTGTCATGCTTGTGGCTGTAAGAGTCTTGCTATGCCTCATGGGACTTGTAGTTCTGCAACAGCTGGAGGTCCGCTAATCGCATATCTCTGCTCTAGGCTAAGACAACTGTGGGTGATTTGCCTTTAAAATTTATGGTTAACCACCTTATAGTGGCATGTTGCTTTTGGGCAGAGTTGGTTCTAACGTGAACCTATGCTTGACCCAAGAATAGTTCTTCTTTAATGGGTGGAAAAGGGAGATTTTGCGTAAGCACATGTTTTGTGTTCACCTATTTTCCATGAATGTAGCCCCTATATGCTGACATAGGCTCCCAAATAAGAGCAGAAACATTGATTTTTACAGATCAGCCTGCACAGTTTGCACCGGCTAAAGAAAATCTATAGTATTGTACAAAAGACAAGCATGGAGGGGGTGTAGGATTTTTGTTTAGACATATAGCGAATAATAGCCTGTCACAATCCCTGCCCCCTCCCTAACTACTGTTCCTTTTTAAAAACCTAAATTTAGCATTGAACATTTTTAATGTTTTTATAGGTATAATCCCAGTAAATAGCACTGTTCATAAAGTACCAGGAAGTCTTCGAAATGCAAATGCTTAATTGATCTCCATTACTATGACCCCTATGACTTGTCATTATTCTGCTTGCAAGGTATGTAGACTAGATCAGTTACGAAAGTACAATTGCAGTTTTGTAATGCTTCCCATACATGTGTGCCCCAGGGAATGGGAGGGGTAGACAGCTGCTCGTGTCACATTTTATATCCATGCAGTCCCTGAGAAAATGGAAAATGACTGTTACACAATGTACCGCACACTCACCCAGTTCAGGAGGATAGGATGGTTAAGGAAGTGGATCTGGAAGGACTTGTCTTACAAAACAAAAAAAAATACAGAATTTGAATTTGATTTTGCCGAAGGGCATGTTATCCCTGTTCTTTGTTAATTTGGAAATACAAATATGTTTTGCATTCTCCCATGCAAATTGTGATCTAGAATGACGTTATGGGGTTAATATACTAAAACTGGAGAGTGCAAAATCTGGTGCAGCTGTGCATGGTAGCCAATCGGCTTCTAACTTCAGCTTGTTCAATTAAGCTTTGGCGAAAACCGTGGAAGATTGGTTTCTATGCAGAGCTGCACAGGATTTTTTGCTCTTTAATTTTATTAAATCAACCCTTATGCTTCTTTTAAATGTCCCACCACACTTGTGACAACAGTTTCATCAGAGAAGAGTGAGAGTGCAGATCCAATTCATTTGTGTGAAAACTTCTTTGAGGATTTGAGCTTAAGAGGATATTGATGTTGTCCTTAGCCACTGACGGCGACTGTTCAAGGGTAGATATTGACTTTTTGCCATAGTCAAACCTGTATCAGGCTGCCAGCCATCTAGACTTAGAGGAACTTGCTCCATCATGTCACTGCTAGTTAGAACCCATGGAAATATAAACTGCACAGACTGAACTTTTTCATCTCTATCGCCTAACATAATGTGCAAAAAAAGTAAATTCTTAGGAATGACAACCCCACAGAGACAGCTTCTCTGCTACACCATCACTAATTATTCTTGGAATGAAACCTTGCGCACGGGCTTGCCAACTTTTCTGTCATACTGATAATGCTGATACAGGGGCGGACTGACCATTAGGGCACTCATGCACTGCCCGAGGGCCCTGGGCTAGTAGGGGGCCCCATGAGAGGCTCTGTCACTATATCTGCACTAACAAAATGATCAGGTTTACGAGGTTCCTGGAGGCATTGATGAGAAGCCGTCAGCCACAAGACAGGTTCTCAGATGGCCATCACCTTTGAACTTATCACCAACCTGAACAAATCTTTTTTGAACCTGTCATGTGTTCAGTGATTTCCTAGCAATGCCAACGGAAATCTCCATGAGCTTAAGCTGCAGACAAGACTTAGGCATTGGCCCATTCTTGAACATGAGGGCCTGACAGCTTCCGGGGTTTACTGATGGGCCCTTCTGCGTATCTGAGCTGCAATATGTGGAGGATAGCTGCCACAAACGCATTTAATCTGGGCAGTGCAATATGTAGGTGGTATCCTATTGCCCAGGGGCCCCATGAGGAGTCAGTCCGCCCCTGTGCTGATATAATACTGAAAATGCCTTCATTCAATGGGCTTTGGCAAATCGTGTCATAAAGCATTAACTCTGAGCCTTTCTGTGGTAGCTACAGTAATCTGGTTAGCTAAAGAGTCACTGGTTATAAGGAAGGTAGTAGATTTGTAGTCACAATCCACAATTGGCAAGATACCTTAGTCTTTACTAGCTGTAAAAGGGTACAAGGCATCCTGATCCTCAGGTGCTACTTACTTTACCGGATGAATATATTTGGGCTTAGTTATGAGGCTTATTCTCTTTGCTTGCACCCAGGACACCCCCCACACTTCACAGTCCTTGGGCACCCTTACGCTGCTTTGTCCAAGGATACCACACTGCTTGAAACCAATTGAATGCTGCACAAGCCCAAACACTTCCTGCCTTCCTTCCTTTCATCCCAACGGATCTCTCACTATTGACAAATTGCATCTGGTCCATGTAACTGCACCTGCCGGAACGGCCAAGACCAAGGTGGAGTCACAAGACTATTCTTTAGCAAGAGCTCTCTCCGTAGTCTACCTATATACATGCCTGCCTGTTACAGAACGCTAGACCTCAGTCCACATTACCGCTTCTTCTCTCTGTATGGGAGTTTTAGTTACTCCAATTTTTTCCCACAGTCCAATCAAATACTGATAGGTCAGTGGACACTTGGGGGGAGTATTTTTACGTCCTAAATTTAGGAGTAGACTGCTTCAAATAGCCCAGTGCTGTAAACTGTGGAAATGGAATCCATGGCTTTAAGGATGGAGAACTCACCCAGATCAACCAAGCCTGGAGACGTGCGATTGCTGATTTAAAAAAAATGGTTATTGGGACAATGACTAATTAAATGTAACAGCTATTTTGCTAAATAAACATGAGATAATTGTTAAAATCTGGCTCCATCAATAGCCTACTCCCAACCCAATTCTGGAGTTTTCTAAATGCAGCCTTGAGTGTGTGGTTGGCTGTCTCAAAGGGATGGGAGACTTTCCCAATTCCTTCACTCTTCTTGACCCCCAGCACCTATCTTCCCCCTTCATTCTTGTTTGCAGTATTATTTTCTGATCTTTTTTTTTTCCTTCTGTTTTCTCACATACGTTCTTCTATTTGTTCTTTCTACGTTCTCTTTTGGGTACTATAGATCTAGTCAATTTGCACTTGGAATTAGCTCCATCCCTCCACAATTCATTCTTTAATGTCCTGATAGATACTTGCAAATATCTTCCAATTTGGCTTAACCCAGTGGTTTCCAAACTGTGGCACAGGGCTGAATGCTTGCCTTTTATGATGCCAACGATGGGGCACTATTCCTCCCACTGACATTGTTTACTCCACTGATACTTTCTACTCCCAATGGCCACAATCCGGCCCCCTAAAGTTTGAAGAACAGTAAACTGGCTTTTTGTTTAGAAAATGTGGAGACCCCTGGCATAGCCAATGCTTAGACGACCATGGTCGAGATGGTGTTAGAACATTGGATCCACTATATTTAATTCAGAAATATTGGAAACTGTCCAGAGCCACTTGCCGTCTGTGCCTTTTTTATTATTGTTTTGTGAACCTTGAGTTGAAACTGTAGCGTCAAACTGAATTTATATTCACGTACTTGTCTACATTACTCTTTGTACTTGTTTAATGGTTTTTATTAAAGTTTTAACAAGAAAAGCAAATGGTAATTTTCAAACATTTATAAAAGTATGTGATGGGTGTAGTCCCCTAATACATGCATGTCCATTTCGTGAAACGGGATTAATGCGATTTTCCCATGTATTTGCAAAGTAAAAAACGGAAAAGTTAACGAATGCCAAAATGTTTGAAAAGGTAGTATGTAAATCAAAGATAAGTGTTCGGGCTTGTTATATGTCGTTGCCTAATGGAAGTCTCTGTGCCAGAGACCTTTTTTGCACCTGTTTTCAAATATCTTCCAATTTGGCTTAACCCAGTGGTTTCCAAACTGTGGCACAGGGCTGAATGCTTGCCTTTTACGATGCCAACGATGGGGCACTATTATTCCCACTGACATTGTTTACTCCACTGATGCCAGAACTTTCTCCTCCCAATGGCCACAATCCGGCCCCCTAAAGTTTGAAGAACAGTAAAATGGCTTTTTGTTTAGAAAATGTGGAGACCCCTGGCATAGCCAATGCTTAGACAACCATGGTCGAGATGGTGTTAGAACATTGGATCCACTATATTTAATTCAGAAATATTGGAAACTGTCCAGAGCCACTTGCCGTCTGTGCCTTTTTTATTATTGTTTTGTGAAGCTTGGGTTGAAACTGTAGCGTCAAACTGAATGTATATTCACGTACTTGTCTACATTACTCTTTGTACTTGTTTAATGGTTTTTATTAAAGTTTTAACAAGAAAAGCAAATGGTAATTTTCAAACATTTATAAAAGTATGTGATGGGTGTAGTCCCCTAATACATGCATGTCCATTTCGTGAAACGGGATTAATGCGATTTTCCCATGTATTTGCAAAGTAAAAAACGGAAAAGTTAATGAACGCCAAAATGTTTGCAAAGGTAGTATGTAAATCAAAGATAAGTGTTCGGGCTTGTTATATGTCGTTGCCTAATGGAAGTCTCTGTGCCAGAGACCTTTTTTGCACCTGTTTTCCTGCGCTCTGTGGGAGAAGGGCTTACCGCTTCCTTCTGAACATTAAATATTTATACATGGGAGAGCTCTTTCCCCTGGAGAAGGCCGTCGTCTCTGTTTATAATTATAATTCAATGGTTGGTGGCATTCAGACAAAAGAGCCAGCAATTCCTATTCACTGTGACATTTTATCCAATGCCGTAGCAGGAGGTCCCCCTGCATTTAGTCAGTGTTTGCATCTGACATTAAAAAGCTGGCAAATGCCACTCTTCAGTGCTGTGCTTCCAGAGATTTATATCAAGCTTGGAGGAGTATGAAGTCTTAACCAGACAAAGCTGCATGGAATAACCCAGAAACGAATAGAACTAAATGGGTTAGGGGTGGATTTTATAAAGGCAGATAGACTGTGCACTCTGCAAGTGCAGTTGCTCCAGAGCCTAGTAAATGAGTGGAAGTTCTGCTGACTTCCACCATGCAATCACTTGCAAAAAAAAAGCTGTTTTTTAATGTTCCTTGGATGTGATTGGGTGTACTTTGCAAAGTGAATCTTAATCTCATTTACTAAGCTGCGGAGCAACTGTTCTTGCAAAGTGGACGTCTATTTGTCTTTAGTAAATCCACCCCTTAGTGTCTCCATCTTGTGAAGCCACCTCATCTAGGTGGAATCTGCTGAATGCACTTTATTACAAGCCATAAAAGTAGCATAACATGGCTAGATCTACATACACGCCTGCAGGAATTTGTTACATACGCATATATTTTTTGTACCGCGGTGACTGAACTTCTCTCACCTTAATGTGGCCAACGTCTGTGTTAGATTTCTGTTTCAATAATATAGCCAAATTCTAGGCAAATGGCTAGATGCACAGTTAAAGATTATATTCTGTTTTCCATGCTAAAAATGGTTTAACTGTGTTTAGCCAGTCTCGTAATCCAGGCGCTCCTGCCAGATAGCATAGCCAAATGGGGTTCTTATTTTTTTTTCTACTTCAGTTAAGCACCATCTTGTGTTTAGAGAGTGGCAGAAATGCAGAATTGTGATAGGATCATAACTTTGTTACCTCCTCTGATCTTCTCATTGACAAACATTTGACTAACCGCACTGTACTAGGCAGTGGAGCCCTGATTTGGCTCAGGGTGCTGGCAAACCCTTGTGCAGAAAATTACAGGAGGCTAATATTGGGACAGATTTAAGTACATAAAGTGGTTATAACTAATTAAAGGAGTTGTAAAGGCAGAAGGTTTTTTTTTTATCTCAATGCATTCAATCTTCTGTGTGTAGCAGCTCCCCCCTGCACCCCCTAATTACTTACCTGAGCCCCATCTCTCCCCAGCGATGTCCAAGAGTGTCTTAGCTGTCCGAGACTTTCCTCCTGATTGGCTGAGACACAGTAGTGGTGCCATTGACTCCGGCAGCTGTCAATACAAGTTAGCCAATCGGGAGAGGGGGTGGGTGCAGGTCGGGGCTCTGTGTTTGAATGTACACACAGAGCTGTGACTCGGCTTGGGTGCCCCCATAGACAGCTGCTGGCTCAGGGGGCACTTGACAGGAGGGAGGGGCCAGGAACACAGAAGAGGGACCCAAAAAGAGGAGGATCCAGGCTGTTCTGTGCAAAACCAACTGCACAGAGGAGGAAAGTATAACCAAATACTATATAAAAAAAAACGAGAATTTACAATCACTTTAGGTTAAACATTTTGCTCTTTGCTGTGCCCCCTCAAACACTTACCTAAGTACTACATCGAATCAGTGCTGTGCCAATTGACAGTCTTCTCCATCCTCTCGCTGCACTTCACTGAGCTGCAGAAGCCATTTGCTGCCACTGTTAGCCAAATCCTGTAGGGAGGGAGCAGGGGGGGCGGGACCAAGCTGCACTGTGTGTGGGTCTATGGACGCACACAGACTAGCTCATGAGTGAGCCTGCACATCTGCTTGCTATGGGGGCTGACGCAGAAGAAAAGGAGCCAAGATTGCTGGATGTGGGACTCCAGAAGAGGAGGCTTGGGACTGCTCTGTGCAATACTGTTGCCCAGCAGGTCAGTATAACATGTTTATTTTTTTAATTAAAAAAAAAAATAGGCTTAAGAAATTCTTTAACATAGTACTACGTAAAGATGCGTAATGATTTTTAATTATAAAACACGAAAAGTGAAGATTTGCTATGTTACAATGAGCATCTAGAACAGGGGTCTCAAACCGGCGGCCCTCTAGCTGTTGTGAAACTACAAGTCCCATCATGCCTCTGCCTGTGGGGAGTCATGCTTGTAACTGCCAGCCTTGCAATGCCTCATGAGACTTGTAGTTTTGCAACAGCTGGAGGGCTGCCAGTTTGAAACCCCTGATCTAGAATGTTTATTGTGCCTGAACAGTGCCTTTTTAACAATTCATTCTGAAAAAATCCTGGTCTTTGATTGTGCCTAGGCATTTCTTGTTTGTAGCCCCATAGCTGTATATCTGCAGTGTGAAATCTGAGGCCCTACTGCCTCAGACTGGTAATCTCTGGGTATATGGAGTGAGATTTGGTAATTCACTGCTTTTAAGGCCTCATACACACGGACGTTTTTTGACGCCGGCGTTTTCTGGCGGTTTTTTCAGCTCTCCATGTTAGTCAATGGCCCCATAAAAACGTCGGCGTTTCTGAGCTGTAGGTGGCGTCGGCGTTAGTGAGCAGAAAGTAGAACCCATGGCCATCGCGTTCTGAGGCTGTAACATTTTGACGTTTTTTGACGCCGACGCCACAATATGCCAAGAAACGCCAACATATGCCACCATATGCCACCTATTATTATACCGGCGTTTTCTGGCGTTTTTTGACGCCGACGTTTTTAGGTTGAAAAATAGCAGAGGGATGATTTTGTTTTAAAAAACGCCTATTGACGCCGACGCTCACTAACGCCGAAAAACGTCAATACATAACTCCGAAAAACGTCGCCTTTTTTTCCTTGACGTCGGGCCCGACGTTTTGTTTATTTTTTTATATACGCCCGTGTGTATGAGGCCTTACTGTTCCTTTTGCTGGAGACTCGAGGAAACAAAGCCCTGCTTCTACTAAGATGGCTGCTAACACACAGAGCCACAGTGCAGAACAATGCATGGGAAGTCAGGAAAACCACAGATAATGGGTAAAGGATCTTATCACATTCATAATCTTTGACCCCTGTGTAATAACACAAGTCAGGAGTCCTACTAGACCAGGGTTTCTCAACGAGGGTTCCGGGGAACCCTAGGGTTCCTCCAGAGGTGTCTAGGGGTTCCCTGAGCAGTGGTCAATTTCTACCTCTCAGATAAATTCCCAATGACATCATTGACCATTTTAGCTATCTGTAAGGGGTAATTCTTCCCAATGACCACAAGTGTGAGGAGCATTCTTCCCATTGACTATCACACTAATTTATCATGAGTTGTAGATTTTTACATTTTTAGCAGGGGTTCCCCGAGACTGGAGAATTATTTCAAGGGTTCCTCGGTGTTGAAAAGGTTGAGAAAGGCTGCACTAGACCTTTAATGGTGCTCAGTTTGTAGGGTTTGTAGTCACTGTGCTGCTATACAGCAGTTAGAATAGCCAGTCACAGAAGTCCTACACCATCGCACTCCTACAGGGACCTGCCCCTCTGAAGACTAAATTCAAACCAGTGTCAGATGTACCCTTGTTCAGAACTGTTCATATATTTAGCTTTACCTTTTTAAAGGCCATGCTTTGCTCAAATACCACTGTTTCCTACTACTGATAGTCTGTTTTATGTGCATAGTAACTGTTGCAGACTGCCTCTCCCAGTGCATAGTCCAACCAGAATGAAATTCTCAGGAATAGCAGATATCATTACCTTATCAATTTGATACAAGTAGGATTACACCTTGACAAGTGCCATTGGTTTTAGGTAGCACTATAAAGTATTTCAAACAAAAGACTTTGGCTTCTTTCCATTGACTTTTTACTGTACCGGTAATCGCTTTTGGAGTATCACTCCTTTGGTCACAAAAAAATCTTTTGCTTGAAAAAGAAAAAAATACTGTGCCAGCATGTCCTCAACGTTTCATTAACCTCATTGCGATCAAGGTTCACAGTCGTGCTATTTTTACACTAGCAGACAGTGCATTACCTTGGTGCTCCATAATGTTAAAGTTGAACTCTTGGGAAATTTAAAAACTACCCTTGCAGCAAATCGCACCCTACCGCCCCCGAACTGCAAGACCAGGGGTAAAACCGTTTGAAGGTCAAGTGCTTAAAACATATAGAGTTTTCTATGCAACTGTAATACACGTGTGTGTGTGTGTGTGTGTGTGTGTGTGTGTGTGTGTGTGTGTGTGTATGTGTAAGCATATTCTGTGTTAAAGTGTTACTAAACCCAGGACCCTGCAGTCACTATATCTGGTCTCCCACAGTACACAGAACATGGAAATGCAATTATTTTGGAAAATCTAAACACCTTTTCTCATTCACATTTAGAGCAGTCTTGTGACTTCTATCAGTGTCTGGTTAAAGCTTGTAGGAGGATTTTTCATTCTCCCCTGATTGTCCTATGAGGCTGCAGGACCCCTGACCCTCCGTCTGCACAGTGCTGATCATATGCACCCTCCCAAAAAAAAAAATAGACTCTCTAGCAATAAACAACACACTGAGCATGTGCAGAGTACCCCCAAGGCTCTGTTCTATCAGGAGATGGTTTGGGGACTGTGGAAGAAGGGGAGGATCAGAGAGGATTGGATCAAACAGCCTTTTTACACAATGCGGAGGATTGACCCCTTAGGTTCCACAGTGAGTATAACAAGCATGCTTTATTGCATATACAGACTGATTTTACTGTTGTGGGTTTAGTAACACTTTAACCACTTGCCGACCGCCGATCGGCATCTGACGGCGACAAAGTGGTTCACTTTTTAGGAGGATGTTCGAAATTGGTCTGTGACTATCTTCAGTGTTCTGACGAGATTTACACTTACTCTTTTCC
>BLSH010339110.1:1015474-1037659 GCA_018402905.1 Glandirana rugosa | reverse complement strand
CCCCCCCCCCCCCCCCACACACACGCACACACGTGCACCACACACACACCTTACAGAAAATGTATAGTCTGTTTAATTTATTTTTAGATTAGATGTCAGCTTGATTATGACAAACCTTAGCAATGTGTGTTATTGCTTAAAAAGCTTTTTTTCGGTGTATGATTTGTAATTCTATGTATATTGGAGCAGCCATAGTTGCCAATATACAATATATTGTCAAAAGTATTGGGACGCCTGCCTTTACACACATGAACTTCAATGGCATACCAGTCTTAGTCCGTAGGGTTCAATATTGAGTTGGCCCACCCTTTGCAGCTTTAACAGCTTCAACTCTTCTGGGAAGGCTGTCCACAAGGCTTAGGAGCGTGTCTATGGGAATGTTTGACCATTCTTCCAGAAGCGCATTTGTGAGGTCAGGCACTGATGTTGGACGAGAAGGCCTGGCACACAGTCTCAAGTCGAATTCATCCCATAGGTGTTCTATCAGGGTTGAGGTCAGGACTCTGTGCAGGCCAGTTAAGTTCCTCCACCCCAAACTCACTCATCCATGTCTTTATGGGCCTTGCTTTGTGCACTGGTCCAAATTATTTGGTGGAGGGGGGATTATGGTGTGGGGTTGTTTTTCAGGGGTTGGGCTTGGCCCCTTAGTTACGGTGAAGGGAACTCTTAAGGTGTCAGCATACCAAGACATTTTGGACCATTCCATGCTCCCAACTTTGTGGACTTTGGGGATGGCCCCTTCCTGTTTCAACATGACTGTCCACTAGGCTAGGTTCACACTGCTGCAATCTCATTTTGATCCAATTTTCAGTGCAATTATGTAGTGCAACTTGGATGAAACTTGGCTGTGGTTAGCGTATTATATGGGGTCAGAATTGCACCAAAGTAATACAGGAACCTTTTCCAAAATCATGCTGTGCTGGGTTGCATTGTGAACGGTCCCCAGAATCACCATTGCCATGTCGCATTTGAAATTATTCTCATGTGAATAGAGACTTAAGGTAAATTTTGCAATGAATTGAAACCTACTTCTAAAAATAAATAATTATACATTCTCTTTAAACATGACCTACATCCTGAAAGTTATGCCTGTACCTTTTGGCAACACTCAGTCCCAACTGACAAACTACAGACCTAACATTTACTGCTGCTGTCATAGCTATCAAACATGCTTGGACTTCATGTGACATTGAGGGAAACCCAAATTGCTTATACTAGAAGGACATTACTGTACTCGTATTCTCCTGCTGGCATCATCAGTTTTTAATATATTAGCATCTGCAGAGAAAGAAGACCTCGTTACATGAAAAAACGTGTCAACAACAGCATTTTGCACTATACTTTATAGTAAAATCATTATGTAGAAAAAGGCTGCTGTAGTAGACCTCCTATATAGTGGCGTTCTTCTGACACAGGGGAACACAAGGAAAAAAAATCTAATCTTGCAGAAACAGCTAATGAAATTCCAACTCGTATTTAGAAAGTGCAAGAAAAAAATTATGCGAAGACCTAGAGCATGAAAGTAATTTCCATTGAAAGCCTTGGATTTTATCATCTGCATTAAGCAGTAGAAAGTGCTATCCTATCACAATGCCTTTGTCTCGGAAAACGTGGCAAATATGGAAGATGTACTTTTGAATGGCTTACTACGCTGCAATCACTGGCAGCACTCGGCTGATTCATGACTTTTGGTGAAATTAGAGATTTTAATTTTTATAGAGCAATTAATGCAATGAAGAGGGAAGAGAAGCTTAATCTGTGAGGTCTGAATTCTGGTCCACAAGAGATGGTCATTATCTAGTGGTCTCACAATGCATAAATCACTTGGTCAGTGGGGTTGAATTACTAAGGTAGTATATTTTTTACTTGGTTCAGTGAAGCTGTATTCACATTAATCATTCAGTAGTGCAAAGGACATTCCTGTTTTCTTATATGCCTATGCTCTTGATTGAATGATCAAAGTGAGCCAGGATTATTGAGTAAGTGAAAAATGTCCTCCTTTAGTAAATAAACCCAACCGAGCCTTTAAGTAGAACGAGCATGATCATTTTTTGAAAACACAATTGAGTAGCGTAGCCTTTCTCAACCTTTTTAACACAGAGGGACCCTTCAAATAACTATGCCTTTAGGGAACCTCTGCTAAAAAAATATTATATTTACAGCTCACAGTACATTGGTGTGATGGTCAGTGGGAATAATGCTCCTTACATTGGTGGTCATTGGGAAGATCCCCACCCCCCCCCGCAGATAGCAAAAAAGATCATTCATGTCCGTGGTTACTCATGTGAGAGGCAGAAATTGCTTATTGCTCAAGGAACCCCTAGCAACCTCTGGAGGAATCCACGTTACCCGGGTTGAGAAACCCTGGAGTAGCACATTGAAATAGAATTCCAAACTTTATTTTAATTACTTGCATACACAATTGTATTATTCAGTGAAAGATGGTTAAAGAGGCATGTACTGACCCTCAAGTTTTAATTCCATGTGGATTCACCGCAATCCACTGTGTAATTGAATGGTGGAGCAGTGGTGGTGCAAAAGTACTCAACAAATCGTTCCCTTTCTCCTCTTTTAATGATGGTGGTGACCAAAGAGCCCCGTAGAACTACTCGATGTAAGAATTGCCATGCTTCCCTGAATTGAAGCTCCAAAATGACAGCTTCCCATTGACCTGGACCTCAAATATATAAAACACAAAGAAATAAAAAAATGTTTTCCCCAAAAATCTTTTATTGAGAGAAAAGCAGATTACAGTGGGATAATGAATCAGGGAGAAATACAATTGCCATGTTTGCAACAGAAATGACACGGAAAAAATGTTTTAAGTACACAATCTAACATGAACTGGTAGGTGGAGATATAAGGAGCAAACTTGATGTAGGTGTAGAAGGCAAATAAGGAGTGAAAGCTGTAAGTATATAAGTAGTTAGTGAGTATTTCTCATAGGACAGATGTACTGTTGTGGTTAACTTACTGCATATGTGAGTAAAACATAAGGAGTGTATTAAAGATTATAGGTTTAACATGTATGTTTGATGGGTTCTGCCTCTTTTATCTGCAATTTAGGACTTGATTTCGCTCTCTTAATCTTCCCGAACCACCCTTGCGGCCAGCGCTTTCGTGTCGGGAAGGATGAGCGCAAAGGAGGAGGGGGGGTAGGAAAGGGGGTATGGGGGGTCACTCTGTCTGCGTTTTATGGTCTATGATAGTGGGAGAGGGTCTTACTTGTAGGAAGGACATATTAGGTGTTTATGTTCTTGTAAACATCTGAGAATTTAAAGGAGATCCAGTCAGCCCAGATTTTTGTGTATTTGGTAGGTGAGTCATTGGCTATGGCAGAAATAAATGTTATGTCCTGCTCAATAGCACATGGACTTTAATAACTGATCATGGGACATTATCAACAATTTTCTAAAAGTTTATGCACTTGTATTAATATAGTCAACAGGTGGCCCTTGCCATGTGGTGATTGATTGGGGCCACACAATGTATATCTTGATGCGGTTCTAATTTAAAGTGGTAGTAAACCCTCCTATCATTTTCAGCCAAGGAAGCTGCCATCTTGGCCTCTGTTTAATCTACAACTGCCATGATGCTGCACATGTGATCAGCTATGACACCAGCCATTGGATGGTTTGACAGTATGGTTTAGAGCACAACCAATGGGAGTGTTACATTTCCGGCACGTGCTGGAAATGTGACTGGTTTTTAACCTGTTAAATGCATGGGTTTACTACCGCTTTAAGTTTTCCAGGTGTTTCTGATTTGATACTTGGTGTGCTGAGTAATGTGCCATGGTTTTGCATTCTTGTTCCTTAACCAACTTATGGATCTGCAACACTATTACTGAAAAAAAGCACTTGTTTAGGTTTCAGGAAATTTGGTACTCTTCGCTTTAATACACATCTATCAGGTCTTTCGGTAAAGTATTTTGTCCATTGTGGATTATTTTAGTAGCTACAAGTCCTCATTTATTTTAGTAGCTATTAGTCCTCATTTACCTAAATATGCATTTTTAAATGAATAATCAGTAGAATGACACTTGGAATGTACATGTGTGAAACCGATTTAAGCACCTTTTTTTCATGTATTTTTGTATTGGACATTTTCCCACCAGTGTAGTTGTAATGTAAATCGAGCATAAAGTGATTTTTTTTATTTTTATTTTCTGTATCACTTTACTGGCTAACAAACTCCTGCAAACCTGTATTGGTTACCTCCTGCTTTACGTAATGCAAACAGACAGTGAGAGTGCACTGTAGAGGAAAGAGCCACTGTAGGTACCAGCTGCTTTCTGTAATTAGAGAGATATATTTAGCTTGTGTTCCCAGAGCATCAAGCTAAGTCCTACGCACATCACAAGGAGGGAGGGAAGAGGGATGTGATACACAAGACCGAGCCATGCACCTCCTCTTTGTGCTGTTTGAATAGTGGAACCTACTTTAACGCCTTTCTTGCCAGTCCCATCAGACTTTTAGCAGTGACATGGTTACACAGAAAGTGATTTCTACTGCATGCGTTCATATAGTATGTAGTATGTTTCAAAGGAAATAATTTAATCACCAAAGATTTAGGTATGCTATGGTATTAGACATTTTATATAGCACAAAAAATATACTCTTCACTTTACATACTGTACATTCACATCAGTCCCTGTCAACAAGGAACTTACATTCTAAAGTCCCTAGCTCACATACGAACACATATTAGGGCCAGTCTATGTACCAGCATGTCTTTGCATGTTCTCTCTATGCTTGCATAGGTTTCCTTTGGGTACTGCTGTCTTCTCCCACACTCCAAACACCATGCAGGTAGTGTCCTAAGTGGGAATCAGAAGATCCTCAATGCTGCAAGGCAACAGTGCTTACCACTAAGCTGCCCTACTCTTCCTTTTACAAGATTACGTACAATATCGCAGTCCTTCCTGGAAAGCATCAAGGGCTGTGGAACAACTACGGTTGTCATTGAGAAGCCAGTCTGTAAATGACACGATTACGTCGGAAAATGCTTGTTACATATATGGGGTAAATCTAGCTGGTGGAAAAATATTACATTTGGGTGCTTTTTTTTCTTCTTCTTTGATGTCTTTAAGCAACTATAGATGTAATGCGATTTCTGCCAACAAATCCACTAAAGGTTAATAGATGATTAGCCCGTGTAAGGGAGAGGTATGCTACTTTGCTTTGTCATTATGCTTAAGGCTTGCAATCCTGACTTAAAGTGTTCTCTTGTATGAAAAGAGCTTGCAAGGAAAAGTATGCATGTTGCCTACAACTACTAGAATTTGCTTGACCATCAGTTGGAAATTTTTTTTATATTCCAGCTCCACTGTGTATGGACTTTTTTAGGCATATTGTGGTAAAGCACATTTTATGCTATGATAAAGGCCAAACTGGACTTTCATAGGGGTTATGGAGGCGTTTAAAAGAAAAGACAATAACAAGTGGATGCTGCTTTTGTAGCTCTTGTATGAATGCATCTTTCAGTTTGAAGGCCTACAGATATCTCCTTAGTAAACCTGAACTTGGACTAGTTTGGATATAATTCCGAACCCACATGGCTGAGCCCACCAGGAAGCTTTTACTTGTAATGGGCCAATCTTATCCAGCCTAAAGCCTCGTACACACGGGACGATGATCGTATACAACAGGTCATACAAACGACCGTTGTATGCGAAATCAATCGTTAGTACGCGCGATTAGAACAGCCGACGTACGACGGTCCTACAACGGGAGTTGTATGAGCAAACTAGAAAACTTGGTAGTATCAACAAGCGGTCATACGACCGTTGTATCGTGTGTACAGAGAAGTAGGTCCAACAAGTTGTATTGTGCAAAACACGCATGCTCAGAAGTCAGCAACGGCCCAATGCTAATTACATGCACCTGAACGCTCTTTCTTTGGTCATACGATCGTGTAGTGCAGTCAGTATGCTAGATACAAAAGCCAACATACGATTTGAGACGATCGGTAGTACGATCGGCTTCCCGTGTGTACGAGGCTTTAGGGTGCTGTCACATTGATGCAGTGAGCTGTACTCAGTTTTATCTGCACTGTGCCATAGACTTCTATTAAGTCCTGCAGTTTTGGTGTGTTTTCTGAAAGTGCGCCTAAAGTCCTGCATGCAAGCTGGGGGCACACTGTGCTGCACCACAGTGCATCAGAGGGAAAGCGCCCTTACATGCCCCTGTGCAACTGCGGGGCCGGGTAATGCCTCGGCTGCAAAAATTGTCCAGTTAAAGGTGACTGCTTCCTTCGGGCTCAGCCAGGTTGGTTCAGAAGTGCATCCAAACTCTCCCAAGCTCATCCCTATTTCTTAGATATTTGAGAACGCGAAAAGCAACCCAATGTGTCCTGTTATATATGCACTGCCATTTTAAGGTCCTGTATCAAAGTTTTTGTTTGCTGCTGAGCCCATTACAAAGCGGACACATGCTTTGAACGTGTTGTAGATTTTGAAAAGTGTTAATACAATGTATGATGATGCCATTTAGATACAAATAGTACAAAATGCCATTTAGATACAAAATGTACAGTTGGTATACTACATACATATGATTTTGCCATATGATAGGGATTTTTAATTTCATTCATTTGAACTGTGGCTCTGAAAGGCCACGTATTTAATATATATGTAAAGCTTTATGCTTTCCTATCGACTGAACAAGTCCTGTACTTATTTCCTATTCAAAGAAATCTTTAATCAAGGTAATGACAGAGCTGTTTAACAGTGTGTTTGGATTTGTTCATCTGAATATTGAATTTAATCGATTTAATAGTATATCTTCCAAGTGGCCTAATGTGCAGGGACAAACTTAATTTAAATTGATCATGAAATGTAGCCTTTTTTTCTGTAGCCGTGCTGAAATCAAATTTGTTTTCTTATCTTGGCATAAATTGATTTAAAATGGGCATTTTTAGCTTGAGATGAGAAAATGAATGAAAACTCTTGTATCATATTGCAGGGTGTAAAGTGTTGTACATTAACCTGCAGAAAAGATAAGCTCTGCATTTAGGCACTACAGTTTTTATTTCAATGATCACACAGTGTTGGACTCTATATATTGGCCAAGATGTGATTGGTAATTCTCATATATGTGTGTGTGTATGTGTGTATATGTATGTGTATATATATATATATATACTTATTATGTGTGTTAAACATTCGAGTTATATACAACTTGCACTTAAGAAAGGAGGCAAGGTTGCACGCTGGTCCCGAAAACCAAGTGGCAATCTTGTGGCTCACCACATGCTGACACCCACTGTCCAATAGACCTGCAAGCAATCCCACATCACTGCATGGCCAGTTAACCCTTCCCTATGCTATGCAAAAGTTAAACATTTTTTGGCTGAAGTTGCACTTAAAAAATGTCCCCTTTCCACTTTAAAGCGGATTTCCACCGATTTTAAGTCAGCATCTACAAAAAGTATAGTTGCTGACTTTTAATAGACATTACTCTGCCCCACGCTCCAGCAAAGCGGCCGCCCGAAGCCTCGCTCCTTTCCCCGCCTCACTGTGGCGCCAGCATTGCACTGTGCATGCGTGAGCCGCACTGTGCGGTTGTGAATGGCTGGGCAATCTTCTGGGACCTGTGACGTGTCCCAGAAAATTGGAGGGAGGGGGGAGAGGTGAACTTCCACTCAGCGCCACAGTGCCAGGAGAGGAAGTGGGAGCTGGATACCTGTGAAAACTAGGTACCCGCTCCCCCCCCCAAAATAAAATGACATGCCAATTGTGGCATGTCAGGGGGTCGCTAGTACTTAAAGCGGAAGTTCCACTTTTGGGTTGAACTCCACTTTAAGAACAAACCTATAGAACCTATCTTGTTCGTAACCCGGGACTGCCTGTATATAAAATTGATTACATTATTTTGGAGGACAGAAGTCTAACCATTCAAATACAAAATCTTTTCTATGTATTTTACAATGAAATCTCTACATTGGAATTCACCAGTAGATGGTTCTTAAAGTCAAATGGTCTGTCCCGAGAAAAAGATGGGAGCTGTGCAAAAAGGGAGCCCTTATTTTGCTATATAGAGGGGAGTGGGGTAAACTGTCATTTCAATATTCATGGAGACCTCCTATTAAGGTCCAAACAAGCATATGAAAGTGTGTAAATTATAATGTTATCAACCACCATCGTGACAACATGCTTTGTAAAAATTGTACAAAACTGAGCAAAAAGATATCTGTATCTAGTGTTTTTTGTTTTGTTGTTTTTACAAGTCTCTCTTTTTATAACAGATGTATGATCCTTCACCTGCTCCTTAGGACGCATTCCAATCCATTTTTTCTAAACGTTCGAAATCGTCTGTAACAAAACCGTTGCTAAGTGCAGATTGTGAAAGGGGCCATAGGAAAGCATTGTCACAGTATAGCTGCGGTAGATAACTTCATCTATCCGCAGCTAAAAGCTGGAATCTATCCGTTCGTGTGAAAGGGGCCTTAAAACAAAACTCAGACATGTCATTGGTTCTATTGTACAGGCTTGTCCATCAGAACATGTATTTTTAAATGGTGGTTGTTTGAGGCCTAGCAGGCAGATTATGTGCCCTGCCAAAAGTGGGGTTTACCTGATATCATGTAGGGAGCACCATTCTGTGACTTATCTTGTGCACTTTACTTCTCTTTCAGGAGCCTGGTGAGGAGCCTCTGTCACTGGACTTCCCCGAAATCGATCTCTCCCAGTTGGACGCTAGTGATTTTGACACTAACAGCTGCTTTAATGAGTTGCAATGGTGTAATGATCAGTCAGAAAACGAGTACAATCAGTACAGCACTGACGACTCCGAGCTTTTTCAGGTGACTACAGTCTTTGCATCTTACTTCTTTTATTCCACATACATTACATATGCTGATGGGTAAAGTTTCATGTCTGGTGATATCACTGAAGATTCATTTTTGAGGTTCACTGAAAAAATTCAATGCAAAAATTGTGAAGCCATTGCAACCAGTCTGGTTCTCACTGTGTTTGCCATGTTGCAAGGTAAGAAATGACCTGATTGGCTATGTTGGACAACATCCCTGGATTCCTTTAGCTTTGGGTTTTATGTATACCAAAGGAAATCAGAATACAGATGTGGCTTACAAGTTAAGTGGTCCATAGTCAACAGATAAAGAATATAGTGACATTTTTGGGTACAAGCTTCGATAACTATCTTCATTATGTACAACCTGCTTTTTTGTTGAAGTTTTAAATAACTACTGATAGCTAGAATTTGGCCATCCTATTCCAAATTATGAAGGTTTCCAATCTCCTATCTATGGGACCTGTAATCTTGGAGTGTTCCACTTTCATCTTTGTTTTTTGCTCCCGTTAGAGCTAAATATAGCTCAGATTTGTCAATTCAGAGGAAGGCACATTTATTTGTTTACTTTACAATTGATTTTTCCTTATGTATCTTTATTATGCTTGGTGTCTATAAACGTTTTTTTCTACCTGGAGACAGTGGAGCTCATTTGTCAGCTGAGTTAGAGGTTCTCCAGGGATCTGCTGAACACCGAGGACAGGATGTTTGGGAGTTTGTGTTTAGACGCTTCCATTGCTTCAGACTAAAGCAACGTCTTTGAGAGGACTAAAGGGATTTGGAAGCTAGGTTACCAGCAGGTTATAGCAAACACGCGTTCCAGCACCTGATAAAAGCTCAGTTGTTGGAATGATAGGAAGAATGCTTTTCCCCTTCATGGAATAATCAATCTGTTCCATCCCAAAGATCCACTAAACCCAAAGTTAACCCTAGTCCACTCATTCGTTAGGGCACTGGGAGACATAAATGTGAAGGAGTATGGAAGTAAAAATAAAATCAAACTGCCCATCTCTGTTTACAGTGGTTATAAGTGACAGTTTGTCTTGATTTAATACCATGGTGGCCCACTGTTATCTGCAGCCCAAAACATATAAATCATTTGGTGTATTTTAGACTATTGGTTTTACAAACCATTCTGCAACTAAAGCTGAACTCCAGACAACATGCTAAAAACACAGATGAAATACAGGAAGCTGTTTTACCTGCCAATGGGTTTGTATTTTTGCCCAGCCAGTTCCTAGCCTGGTAGGGTAGGAGGCCTGATTTTTCTATTCAATACACTTTTAGGTCTGCTCCTCACCCCCAGACTGTGACTGTAAGAGAAGCAGTGATTTGATTGGCTCTTATCTCTGCCACTCTGTTCTCTCTTCCTCTTCAGCATGCTCTTTGCAGTGCAGCACAACTGATTGATTCTTTTGCTGCTTCGCACACTCCCAGTCTAAAATCGCCTTTAGATGGACTTTTAACGGGCCAACGCCAAGTCAGATCCAGGTGGATGTTTACACTGATTGCATAAAAAAATACATTTAAAATGTATGTATAGCCAAAATCTTTTTAACAGTGTATCGAGTATGGAAGCATTAACACCTGCCAGGAGTTCCATTTGGAAAAATCCTTTTTCTTTTCTGGTCTCAAAAGAATATAACAAAGTTAGAGGAAATCTAAGTGGAACCTCACTCTCTGTCAACATGAACTATTTTGTAATCCTTATGCTGCTAGCTGTAAATAGAAAAGTATATCATATTGACTTGTAATTTTTTTTTTTTTTTGTTACATTTCTTCAGTTACTTCCTGGTTTCCATGCCTAGGAAAATGATGTCATACATCCCAGGAGTCTTCAGGCGGGGGAAGCAGGTTTTTCAGCTAAGCACACCCTCCTGCCTGCATGCCTAAGCTGAAAGTGGTGTTTAACTCATTTAAAAGTCAGCAGCTACAAAAAGTGTAGCTGCTGACTTTTAATAAATAGACACTTACCTGTCCCGCGGTCCAGGGATGCAGCCGCCCGAAGCCTCGCTTCTCTCCCCCTCTCCGTGGCGCCAGCATTGCAAGTGTAGGTGCCCGGCGAGCGAGCCACGCTTCACGTTCTGAATGGTCAGGCAATCTTCTGGAACCTGTTGTCCCAGAAGATTGCAGGGAGAGGGGAGAGATGAACATCCGCTCTGTGCCGCAGTGGTGGGAGCTGGGTACCTCTGAAAACTAGGTACCTGCCCCCCCCCCCCCAAAAAAGTGACATGCCAATTGAATTGTGGTATGTCAGGGTTTCCCCAGCACTTAAAGCTGAAGTTCCACTCTTGGGTGGAGCTCTGCTTTTAGAGCAGATGGATTCCAGGTAGTAAATGCTGCATGAATCATCTGCCTTTACATACGATGGTCACTGCCAGAAATGCCAGGGGTGCATTTCTCAGAGTGATTTCTCAGCAAAATAAAACATGGAGACGTGGGTCGGTGAGTTTGCTTTAAAGAGGTTGTAAACCTCCAAAAAAAAAAAAACCAAAGGCATAAGGCAAAGGCATAAGGAGCTATACTAGCTCATTCTGAAATACTTACCTTAGAACGATGCCCCGAATTTACCCTGACAGGGCTGACCTCTTTCACTGGAGTTACTTCGGGGGTTCACGGGCTCCGGCGCTGTGGTTGGCCGGAGCTGTGATGACGTCACTCCCGCACATGCACGCAGGAGCCGCCGGTCATGGCACGGGCCCTGAAAAAATGACATGAGCGGACCGTTCAATCAGTGCGCATGCGCAGATGACGTTGGCAGCAGCGTATACAGTGAATATCTCCTAAATTGTGCAAGTTTAGGAGATATTTACAGTACCTACAGATAAGCCTTATTATAGGCTTACCTGTAGGTACAAGTGGTGTAACAGCTTTTACAACCACAATAAATACTAAAAATTGTATTTTACCAACCGTTTTTGAATTGGGATGCTCAGATACTGGATCCACTTTAACTAACTGGACTTCCCTCTTAAACGGTGATTCCCAGTTTAAATGTCCCTATTGGATGATTTCCCCTTACCTTCTGTTCTGAAGACACTTAATTTCTAGGTGACAGTGGTCACCAGTACAAACAGAGGAGTGTATCTCCCCAATGGGGACATGACAGATGGTCCATCCCTTCCACATTCTACCAAAAAGTGAAAAAAAAAAAATATGGTTTTGGCTAGAGAGATTTTTTTTTTATGATGTATTAATGCTGCTTTAAATAGTGTATTTTATATCTGCCTAGAGTTCGGTGTTCTAATATAACTATAATATAGGTTTGAGCTAACAAAGTGCTTCATAATTGCTGGCTGTAGACTCCCAACTACTACTTGTATACTCAGCAGTGAATATCATGTTGAATCTGCTTTCAAGGATCCAAAAACCCAACGTATTTGTCCAAAATCGCTTCATAATATTTGTGTAAATTTTATCTCTGTTAACTGACGAATTGCATTATGTATAACTAAACTATTTTAGAATATATATGAAGGCTAAAGTCTAAAGGAGGAATATATATACATATATACAGCAGGCAGGTAAAGACGCCTGGGTCTGCGTGCAGGATGGCAGGTACATCTACCCAAGATTCAAAGTGTATATAGACTTATACCATTAGGGGGAGTGCTAAGTCTTGCAGGGGTAGAGGTAATGAGTTCAACTGGGTTGAGCTGGCTCATTAAGACATCTACATAAACTCCCAGCAAGGATAGGTGAGTGCTCTACCCTGGAACCAGCTCTGTGACCATAGACTTGGGAGTGTAACATCCTGTACACCAGTGGTTCTCAACTCCTGTCCTCAGGACCCGCCAACAGGCCAGATTTTAAGTATTACCTTGGGGAGATGCAGACTAGAATACTGCAATCACTGAGCGGCAAATAATATCACCTGTGATGTATTTCAGTTATCCTGCAAACCTGGCCTGTTAGTGGGTCCCGAGGACAGGAGTTGAGAACCACTGCTGTACACAGTAAGGCCTGTGTGGCTGTGTATCCTGCAGTTAGAGGTAGGAGCTAGGTACAGCGATAGGCTATACCCAGCTGACAGACAGGGAAACCTATTGTGCAGTCAGTGGCCAAGTGGCCTAGGATTTATTTTGTTTGTTTTTTTGCTGTTTTTCACATTGTAATTAGTGCGAATAAACTACCTTTTTGTTTTCACCTGAAACTGCTGTCTCGCTGTGCCTAAAATTGTGTAGTGAACCCTTACAGAGGGTCAAACACACCCGCTGCCGAGCTAACCCCCTTACACTATATATGTATGTATGTATGTGTGTGTGTGTGTGTGTGTGTATATATATATATATACACTTTTTTTTTTTTCCTGAAATGCCTTTACAATCTCCGTTTATTACCTACTCTTCTCTAAATTGAAAAATAAAGGTTTTAGTTTACATATTAAGACCTTAAGTTAGCATTATTGTATTATTTTACAGACCAAACACTTTGGATTATATTTCATTTTATCTTTTGCAAGTGTTCCTCCAAGATCCAAAGATTAATTATTAGACAATAATGTGTTTTACAAGAATAATTGATTTTTCTAAGTCCTTAGCCATTAAGTATAGATTCAGTATATCGACTAATTCACCTTTTTCTCTTTTCAGATCATATATGGTGACAATGAGGCCTTGCTGGAAGCCCTCACCCAGACATTGGATGATATACAGGATGATGAGATCAGCTTGTCAGCCTTCATATCCTCTGGAGATGGGGACTTCTGTCCCACACCCACCCTCTCGCCAAAACCCTGCCTCCCATCTGAGTCCTTTAAGAGTCTAGAAACTGAAGATGAGCTGTCTATAGTAAGAACCACTTCCTACTGTTTAAAGTGGAAATGGATGAGGCCCTGAATAGCCGCCTGCATGGGTATGATAGGCAAAAAAGGTCTGAATTTTTTCATTTAAGGCTTTAAAAAATATACAAAACTCATCCATATGTTGTATGTGTAATATGCATTTATTAGATTCAAATAAACATTTTCTTCCCTATTCTAAAGGACCCAGCATAGGATTTTCTCATTTGGAATATACAATTATTCCAATTGATGTGCTGCAGTTTCCCAGAGGGCAAGCTGCATTTTGCCATTTTAAAGATTTTGTACTGGAGAATGGGAGGGTTCTCCATTCTGTAGTTCAGAAGGGTAGTATACTCATGATTGGCTTTTAATAAATACTTTGGTGTCCTGCCTGTTAGGCTGAAACAAACTTGTCACATCTTCAATCCATATTGTGTTTTTTAAAGAAACAGACACTGATGTCTGAGCTAGAACTAATATTTTTATTTGCTTAGTAAAATTAGAGCTGGTGTGGGTGAAATGCAGCAAAAGACTGACCTGTTTTGCCTGCATCTCAATAGGATTTGTAGCTTCCAGACAACATGCAAAGCAGGGCAACCTTTAGAACTGCCATCCACTCTACACAGTTGAAATAAATGAGTCTTTGACGTGCATTTCAAAAGCAGGAAAACAACGCTCATCTACACGAACCCTTAAGATTGCATTCAAACTCTTCTGTAATATACACTGCCCATACCCTAATCACAGTATATTTGTATTCCATTCAAAGTTTCATGAGTGGCAGTCATATGAGATGTTTTGTACTGAAAATGGCCAATTGAGAATTAAAATATTTTAATTGGCTGGCAAGCATAATCCAGGATTACCTGCATCAAGGCAGACCTCTGCTCACCCTCTAATTATTTTTTAGTGGTAAACATCCAAGTGGTCTGAATGTTGAAAGGTGTTATTGCCTGCATGCAGGAAGCATTGATTCATGTTAATGTGTGAAATATCATGGTCTGCCTTGTCTTCCACCTTGCCCCAGCCATAAAAGTATCACTTCTTTTGTTGCATCAGCTTCAAGAAGGGTCTCCTTATTCCCATTGCAGTCTCTACAGTGTGACCTTAAAGATGAACTCCAGGCATACACTCACCGGCCACTTTATTAGGTACACCTGTTCAATTACTTGGTAGCACAAATTACAAATTGGCCACTCACATGGCAGCAATGCAATCTAGACATGGTAAAGCCACTTATTGAAGTTCAAACCAAGCATCGGAATGGGGAAGAAAGGGGATTTAAGTGACTTTAAATGTGACATAGTGTTTGGTGCCAGACCAGCTGGTCTGAGTATTTCAAAAACTTTTCATGCACAACCATCTCTAGGTGTTAGAGAATGGTCCAAAAAAGAGAAAATATCCAGTGAGCAGCAGTTGTTCGAGTTGATAAAAAGGCAACAGTAACTTAAATAATCACTCGTTAAAACCAAGGCATGCAGAATACCATATCTGAATGCACAACACATCGAATCTTAAAGCAGATGGTCTACAGCAGAAGACCACACCAGGTGCCACTACTGTCGGCCAATAACAGAACACTAAGGCTACAATTTGCACAGGCTCACCAAAATTGGACAATAGAAGGTTGGACAAGCATTGCTTGGTCTCATTCTCGACAACATGAACGCATGGATCCATCCTGCCTTGTATCAACGGTTCAGGCTGGTGGTGTAATGGTGTGTGGGATATTTTCTTGGCACACTTTGTGGGCCCGTTAGCACCAATTGAGCATTGTTTAAATG
This sequence comes from Glandirana rugosa, assembly GCA_018402905.1. NCBI lineage: Eukaryota > Metazoa > Chordata > Amphibia > Anura > Ranidae > Glandirana > Glandirana rugosa. The sequence goes on along the minus strand of BLSH010339110.1, from coordinate 1,022,282 downwards.
CCATGGCCTACCTAGGTATTGTTGCTGACCATGTCCATCCCTTTATGACTACAGTCAGTGTACCCATCTTCTGATGGCTACTTCCAGCAGGATAATGCACCATATCACAAGGCTCAAATCATCTCAAAATGATTTCTTGGAACACGACAATGAGTTCACTATATGCCAATGGCCTCTACAGTCACCGGATATTAAGCCAATAGAGCACTTTTGGGATGTGGTGGAACAGGATATTCGCATCATGGACATTCAGCCGACAAATCTGCAGCAACTGATGTTATCATGTCAATATGGACCAAAATCTCTGAGAAATGTGTCCAACACCTTGTTGAATCCATATCACAAAGAATTAAGGCAGTTCTGCAGGCAAAAGGGGGTCCAACCTGGTACTAGCCAGGTGTATCTAATAAAGAGGGTGTTGAGTGTTTGTTTTTTACCTCAGCATTTCTGCGATTTAATGGCTAGGTTGATGGTGTCAAGGAGAATCTTGGTCAACAAGATTATGTTGACCAAGCCAATCATTTCACCTATACATACTCTACCTTTTTACACATGGACCCCAAGCTGAGCATTCAGTCTACTTAAAATTGAGCTTGAGCAGGTGGAAAAACTTGATCATTTGATATTTGCATTGATAGAGCTACAATACTACCGCTATGATCTGTACAGTCTAACCCATGGTTTCTCAACCAGGGTTCCGTGGAACCCTAGGGTTCCTCCAGAGGTTGCTAGGGGTTCCTTGAGCAATGGTCAATTTCTACCTCTCAGCTTAATTCTTAATGACATCATTGGTCTTTTTAGCTATCTATATGGGGGTAATTCTTCCCAATGACCACAAGCGTAAGGATCATTCTTCTCATTGACCATCGCACTAATGTATTATGAGTTGTAGTTTAGCTTTTAGCAGGGGTTCCTCGAGACCTGAGAATTATTCCAAGGGTTCCTCCGTGTTGAAAAGGTTGAGAAAGGCTGGTCTAACCAATCATTTGGCTCACCATATGTAGCTCAAATCCTACATGTGTGGTTACTGGCTGGCTTATTGTCAAAATGTTCAAGTAACCTATTTACTGCCTAATGCACAGTAAATGAAAGCAAGTTGCCAACAGTCAGAAGGAAATGCTAAATTTCAGAACTCCAGCTGAGTAACTGGCAAATTACATGGAAATTTGATAACTGACACACTATTTTTGGAAAAATTAAACTGATTAGAAAACCTTTTCATGAAAAGTGTTTTAAGAAAAATAGCACCAATCTGATGTGCTGCTAAATTACATTTACGCATGTAGCACATAAAAAGAATACAATCAGGTTTGTCAGTGGTGCATGCATTTGTTGTAACACACTTGATACACAGCCAGATGAGCAAGAGGGATCATTTATCAACAACTTCCCAATGACATGTGTGCCTAATGGATGCTTTTCTGCCCATTTCAGATTGCATCTGGTTCAGCTCTAAGGGTTGTTTGAACTTCAATAATTGCCTGTTCTCGCACAGAAAGGAAGTATTTTCTGCTCCACACGGTTACTATGTGTGTGGAGGGCTTTCTGTTGCCATTGCTAATTTGGGTGCACGCTTGCTTGCTAGGGTCTATGACTAATTGTTAGCTTTTTACAGCTCATGTGATATGTGTCACATCTGTACCTGAAAATAAATGGGTTTATATGTACTGTTGGGCTACTTTCACACTGAGGCACTTTTACAGGCGTCAGCTAAAAATTGCACCTGTAAAGCGCCTCAAAAATTCACCCCAATGTGAAAGCCGGAGTGATTTCACACTGGGGTGGTGCGCTTGTGGGACGTTACAAAAAGTCCTGCAAGCAGCATCTTTGGGGCGGTGAGGTGAGCGGTGATATACCGCTCCTCTACCACCCCTGCCATTGAAATCAATGGCAAGCGATTCCGAAGCGACTGCACACTGCCTCGGAAGCGCAGAGCGCTGGCACTTTTTACCCAGTTTTAACCCCTTGTGGGGAGTTAAAAGGCGTCGCGCTCCCGACTGAAAAGTGGCGTAGTATCGCCGGTAAAACTCTGCTAAAACTAGCGGGGTTTTACTGCAGTCTGAAAGTAGCCTTAAAGGGGGTTTCCCAATGTTTACAAATTAGTAAACGCATTTTGGACAGCTATGCCAGTCAGGAGATGCTACCCTCAAACCCCTACTGATCAGCTGTTAAAGTATATGTCAGGGCAACAAAAAAAAATGTAGTACATCTCTGCAATCTATATGAACCTCAGCTCCCAAGTCCCTCATGTGGAATGACACCACGTGTTTTTTTTGTGGGCTAAAATTACAAGACCTGGTGTCAGCCCTGCCCAGTTATCTGTTGCTAATCTGCTAAATTTCACCCAATCTTTACATCTCCACAATTGTTCTGTAGTGCTAGCATGGACTGTGAGATAATGCAGGAAGTGTGCATAGGAGAGCTCCGATTTTTGTTTACATCAATAAGTATTTTTGTCACGGATGGAACAAAATGCTTTTAATGGTATATTTAGCAGACCAAATTAGACGTTTATTGCTAGGGTTTATATGCACTTTAAAAGAATGTTTGCACATTTTCCCAATGCCTACATCCTTTTTACGTAGTGCTACAACTAAAATGAGAAATACTGTATAAGGCCTATGCAGGCTATTAAATCTGTTCCTACAATTTGTGTGTTGGCACCGAGTATCTATAGACTCAACTGTCTTCAATGATCTGCAGTATTCTGCTGCATGCACACATTACTGTTTCATATATCTATATGGCAAAAAGCTAATGTCATGCCATTGGGCAGAGTGAATTCTTTATAAAGGAACAAGATAAACAAGGAATGCTTGTAATGTTGATTATTTAGCTGCATCGCCTGATAAGAAGTTATTTCAGGGCCCCAGCCAGATTTGCCATGCAGTGCTGTGCTTGTGCAGCCTTCTGTGCTATGGATTATAAGGAGGCGCTTTCACTTCTTATACAACAAGTGGTATGATTTTCTGAAAAATAGAACTAGCGTAGGCTTCAGCTTGCGAAATAATATCTGTAAAGAGGCATGTACACTCTTTAAAGAGCCATACACTCGCATTGGATTTGCACGAAAATAGTGCAGGGACTTTTTCTCCCCGCACTAGAAACAGATCGCATGGGTGTTCTCACCTACGCGATCCAATTTCCTATGCGAGTTCACAGTTCACAATGCGATCTGTGAACCGATCTGGGGGTGTCATTAAAAATGTATTGACACCCGAGGCGGTTCACAGAAGGCAATGTGAACTGCCTTTGGGAGAGATGTGATGCAGGAACTAGCTCTGTAATAGAGCTGGTTACCACATCGCACATATCTGAACTTGGGCTAAAGGATAAGTTCACCTTCGGGAACATGTTACATGTTCCACCCATTTTTAGGGTAGACCATGTAACATGCTCCTGTAGCCACTCTGCGATCCGCGCGGCCTCTGTGTGACAGCATTACAGGTAGAAGTTCCCGTACCAGCTGTTTCTTTTTCAATAGAGCGCGGCCGTGCGGGGCTAAACCCACATGGTCATGTGAATAAATGAACTACAAGTACCGGCATGTCTTGCGGATGTCGACTTGTAGTTCTCAATAAACTACCACAATGTTGTTGAGAGCTCTGGTAGTCCATTGATTCCTCCTGTCAGTGTAAACCTATCTGCCCATACAATGTAGAAGCAGACCGCTTACACTGACAATCTGCAGGAGTCATGCATGGCACCAGTGATTAGCTGATTGCTGGTGCAATGCTTTCCAGGCCCCCCAAAAAAAAAAAAAAATTAAATACACTTTTTTTTTTTAACCTGCAAAAAAATGTCCATTTACTATTTTATCTTTTGAACTTATCCTTTACGTTGAGAATGTGCTTGCTGTAAGCAACAGGAACAGTTGTTCCTACAGACATTTAGGCTCTGTTCACATCTGAGCGATGTGAGTTGTGGGCGGAATCTGCTCGATTCTGCCTGTGACTCGCAATAGCAGGAAATTGTAGGGCACCCAGGCGTTTCCGGAGCATTGCCCGTTGATTCAAATAGCACCCCATACGCAGCACGATTTTCCTGTGATTGTCACTTGACCAGAATCACGGGACATCTGTCGCCCAAAAGAAGCTCATGTACTTTTTTTTTTGGGGCGATGGGCGTCCCGTGATTCTGGTCGGGCGTTTTTACAGTGGGAAAAGAATGCCGCGTGCTATTTGAATCAATGGACGACACTCTGGGAACGCCCGGGCGTTCCGCTATTTCCTGCTATTGCAAGTCATGGGCAGAATCAAGCCGATTTCCACCAGCAACTCGCATCGATGTGAATGGAGCCTAAGTGGATGACATTCGTCCAGTGTTGCTGAGAATTTTCCAAGTTGGTTCAAAAGTTCAACAGTGCGCAAATTCTATTTGTGGTGTTCTAGAGAAAGGCATGAAAATCTATATTTTGAAAGGAAGGGTTTAATCACAAATTTGGAAGAAACCTTTTACATAATCCAATGACTTGAATACGTAACATATAAAGCTTTTGCTTTATATAATCAAAACTTCATTGATCACTCAGCCTGCTTGACAGTCTAGAAATCAGAAGTTAATTTTCAGGATGCTGTGTGCTTGTGTATGTTCTGCAATATTTCTATGTTGAGGATTTGCAATGTATGGTCTCTGATGTGTCTTCACTTTGTTTTACAGCTCAAGAAGTTACTGCTTTCTCCAGCACAGACGCCCACCGGCTTTGACGCTCACAATGACAGCAGCTGCAGGCAAACAGGGATAACAAAAGTTCGTCCTCACCGGCAGTGTCTGAAGGTAAAGGCAGATGCTTTGTTCTTAAAGTGATTGTAAAGGCTCACTTTAAAAAAAAATAAATAACAAACATTATACTGACCACCTCTGTGCAGTTGGATTTGCACAGAGCAGCCCGGATCCTCCTCTTTTCGGATCCCTCTTCTGCTCTCTTGGCCCCTTCCTCCTTTGAGTGACCCCTCAGCTAGCAGCTTTCTATGGGGGCACCCGAGCCTTGTCAGCGATCTATGTATCTATTCAGACATGGAGCCCCGCCCCTGATTGGCTGACAGACTTTGAGAGCCAATCGCACCACTGCTGTGTCTCAGCCAATCGGGAGGAGTGTACTGGATGGCTGAGGGGATCGTGGACATCGATGGAGATAGAAGGGGCTCAGGTAGGTGATTAGGGGGTGCAGGTAGGCTGCTACACACAGAAGGTTTTTTATCTTAATTTATATAATGCATTAAGAAAAAACCTTCTGCTTTTACAACCCCTTAAACTTTTGTGCTAGATAAGAAAAAGCAAATATTTAGGCAATATCTGTGATTGTCAGCAACAGACCTTTTATTCTTAGTTATTTTTGATGTGTTTACATTTATCTACATGCCAAAAGATGTTTACCTCTCTAGTTAAAGTGGTTGTAAACCTCAGACATGAGATATGAACAAAGCATATCCTTCCATAGTGTGCACAATTAACTAGTTCCGGACCGCACATATATTGCGGCAGGGCGGCCCGGCTGCCTGAAACAACATACCTGTACATTTTTTATGCAACCTGGTCTCCTGCGATCGTTCGGGGGGATGACAGAACGGCGTTCTGTCAGAAAGGGACAGACAGATCTGTGATTCCTACTAATCGGGAACACAGATCTCTCTTCATCTAGTGTCAGCAGCCCCCACACAGTTAGAAAGCACTCACAGGGAACACATTTAACCCTTTGATTGCCCCTGATGTTAACCCCTTCTCTGCAAGTGTCATTTATAATGTAACAGTGCATATTTTTTTAGCACTGATTACTGTGTTAGTGTCACTAGTCCCCAAAAAGTGTCACTTAGTCTCCAGTTTGTCCACCGCAATGTTGCTGTCCCGCTAAAAATCGCTGATCGCTGACATTACTAGTAAAAAATAAAGTCCTTAAATCTATCCCATAGTTTGTAGGGGTGCTGAAATAATTTGCTGCATCAATGCATCACGATTCGGGCGTCCACGATGCGGCATCAATGCATCGACTGCCCCTAATTGATTAGGGGTGACGTCATCAGACTTGTAGGCGACTCAGCACTACCTCTGCACAACACGACTTGCAAATGACTTCTGCAATAGAAGTCAATGCAAGCCGTCCCCAAAGTCGTACAGGAACCTTTTTCTAAGTCGGAGCAACTTGGAACAGTTCCAATTGCAGTGCATGGAGGCGACTTGTCAGACGACTCAAGTCGCCTGGCAAGTCTCCTATGTGTGAACCGAGAGCCGGCACTGTTGCGGCTTCTTCCCGGTTATCTGCCTCATTTTCAGACCTGTGATTCAAATCCCAAATTACATTTTTAATTAGTACATTAGTACAGTTATCCTTCATGCAGAGTTATCTAGCAACATACTGTGGTGTTTCTCTCGACGCTAGTTACCGCCCAGCCCGCCTCTCTTCTCTCGTCTCCGGCAGACGTCAGCAGTGGATTCCTCAGCCCCGCCTGCCTCTCTTCTGACCTGTCAGCTACAATCAGCGGGCAGGGTTGAGGGATCCACTGCTGATGTCTCCTGGAGACGAGAGGAGAGAGGCGGGCTGGGCGGTAACGAGTGCCGAGAGAGGCACTGCGATATATTGCTAAATAACTTCATAAAGGATAACTGTACTAATGTACTAATTAAAAATTTAATTTAAGGTTTCAATCGGGGGTCTGAAAATTTGAGGAAGAAATGAGACACCCCTCACGCCCCACCCACTGACACCCCTCACGCCCCACCCACTGACACCCCTCACGCCCCACCCACTGACACCCCTCACGCCCCACCCACTGACACCCCTCACGCCCCACCCACTGACACCCCTCACGCC
>BLSH010339110.1:1000689-1012354 GCA_018402905.1 Glandirana rugosa | reverse complement strand
GGGAGGGCTAATGAGCCTCTAAGATGTCGGGATCACTCGGCAATGCTCGGAAAGTGTTTACACTTTTGGTATTTCCGAGGAATCCAGAGAATTTATGGCCACCTTCGAGGCTCGCCAGCGTACCCTAAAACCTGGCCACATTCGGTATTGCATGCAAAAAGGATAATTTTTACTCATTATGCGAGACACCACTCGCAAACAGAGTCCGAATTTAAAATAAAAACTGCTTGTATTGTGAAACGCTCGTTAACTGCGTTACTCGCAATCCAAGGTTCCACTGTAAGTATTTTTTTGATTTCTTGAAAGGCTGCTTTTTGGCACTTTTTATTCATTTATTTATTTATTTATTTTAACTTGAGGATGAGGATTTTCATTAAAATGTTTTTATGCAAGGTTCAATTTAAAGCAGGCTATATTGGTGGTACAGATTATTATGGGTTATGCAGTGCAGTCATTTTTTGGTTTGATCATCACAAGAAATGTGATTTAGCAAGTCTGTAAGTCCTTCGACTGTAACTTTCAAACTTATTAAAAATCTGCTTTCAAATGGAATATTTCTGAAAGCAAAAAAGCCTGACAGAGATCATGCAAATGTATTGCTGCATATATTAAAGGAAGCATTTTCAGTTTGCACCCTTGCACCAATGTTTTTGGGATCAAGTTGAGGAACGCAAGCCCCATGTTAAAGCTGGGTCATTCTGGTTGGGCTTTACACAGGATAGAGGAAGGTTAGGGGCATTACAGCCAATCTGTTGCGTTGCCTTTCATGGCCAAAGCAATGTTTCATGTAAATACATTTTGGGCGGGGGGATATTTCTGAAACCTATGCGTACCCTAAATAACAGGCCACAGCATGTACTGGAACACTTGTACCTACCCTTGAAACCAAGGGTTCTGTAAAATGGTCATTGGCTCTGGCTTGTCCCTTCCTATTTGCCCATGTCTGTGATTGGTGACCTCACCATTGACTGTGCAAGCTGGGCTCTGTTTACATTACATAATAGCCTGGATTTTAGTGTGCCAGGGTACTATTCAGGATCTTATAAGCTGTGCAGGTTTCTGCTCTTCAGGGGAAGTGGTGTGTTTTATTTTTTTATCCTGTTTACTTTTTAGGCCTCATGTAGGCTGCTGCTGGTAAAGGTGCAGTTGGGCGTTTTTTTCAGCTGCCCCTGAACTCTCCTCTGTTATCTTATTAGTACATGTATACAGGGTCGTTTCTAGGCAGTTGAGTTTAGAAACTATTTTTGGAACCCCAAAAAATGTGTTTGGACGGAAGTTCAACGGCATTTGAAACGTCAAACGCCTGTAACATCTTGTAAATGTTAAAATGAGGTAACTCACGGTTAGCAGCATTTCATTTACAGGCGTTTCCATTTAAAATAAAAAAAACGAGCCATACGGTCATTTTTAACCACTTCAGCCCCGGAAGGATTTCCAGCCTTAGGACCGGAGCCCTTTTTGAGATTCGGCGCTGCGTCGCTTTAACTGACAATTGCGCGGTCGTGCGACGTTGTACCCAAACAAAATTTGCGTCCTTTTTTTCCCCACAAATAGAGCTTTCTTTTGGTGGTATTTGATCACCGCTGCGTCATTTCTGATCGCCGCTATAAACAAAAGAAGAGCGACAATTTTGCAAAAAAAACACAAATTTCTTACTTTTTGCTAAAATACAAATCCAAAAAAAAATATAAAAAAACATTTTTTTTCACCGTTTTTGGCCGATTTATATTCTTCCTCATATTTGTGATAAAAAAAAAATCGCAATCGGCATTTATTGATTGGTTTGCGCAAAAGTGGTCGCGTTTACGGATGATGAGAATTCATTTTTGGGGTTTTTATTCTTTTTTATTTTATTTTTTACTAGTAATGGCGGCGATCTGCGATTTTTAGCGGTACTGCGATATTTCAGCGGACATGTCGGACCATTTTGACACTTTTTTGGGACCATTGGCATTTATACAGCGATCAGTGCTATAAAAATGCACTGATTACTGTGTAAATGCCATTGGCAGTGAAGGGGTTAACCTGCAGGGGGCGCTCTAAGGGTTAACTATGTTCCCTGGGCGTGTTCTAACTGTGGGGGGACTGCCCTAGCTGGGGAAGGGAAGTGGTCACAGCCTCCATGTAAAGGAAGGCTGTGATCACAGCCCTTCCCCCTTCACAGAACGGAGGTCCGTGTTTACTTACACGGACCTCCGTTCCTTCACTCCGGGGGGGGGGGCATCGCAGGTTGCCGGCGGAGATCGACTCCGCCGCACCCGCTCCCTGGCCCCCCCGGACACAGTGAGCGCGCGGGCGTGCCTCCGGCGGGGCGCGCGCGATCAGGCGGCCGCCGTCGGATGACAACGATTCGCCTTACAGGGCCACTTTGCTGCCGTCAAATGCCGATTGGCAAGTGGTTAAGCTTTGGCTTCTAGCTGTCAAAAAATCATTCAGGAGAGGTTGAAAAAGCACCCCGTGTACATTAAGCCTTGGAGTATCCACCTCTAGTCTGGGAATGCTGAATACAAATCATAATGAGGGTGTGGTACCTAAAGCTTAAGGCCTCATACACACAGGCGATATTAACACCTTCTTTGAGCTGTTTTTACAGCTTAAGAACGCCACACCATGTTCAATGGCCTCATATACACGCTGACGTTTTTGAGCTGTAAGTGGCATCGGTGTTCTTAAGCTGTAAATCTAACGCAGGACCCATGCATTCCGAAGCTGCAGCCTTAGAGCGTTTTTGACGCTGAGCCGGCAAATCACTTAATAACTCGCATTAGCGCCATAGCAACGTTAACCGGCGTTTTTAGCACCGGCGTTTTATGTTTTAAAATTTCCAATGTCTTTTTGAACAAAACGCGACTTAGCGCTAACGCTCAATAATGCTCATTAACGCCAATGCAAAACGCTGATGAAAACGCACTTTTTAACAGTTTTTTTTTTTTTTTCCTCCTGGCGTCGGTACCAATGTTACAGCTCCTTTTTTCAAAACGCCCGTGTATATGAGGCCTTAAAGTTAAACAAACTTAGCAGGATTTAGCAAGCTTGCTACATACATAGTAAATGCTTGCTGCACTTTATAGCAGCATTTACCAGCTGGATTTAAAATGCCCCCGTGTTTAGGGCCCAACTCTTCTTTAATGCATGTCTAATCGTAATACAGGACCAAAACTGTAAATTGCCATGCGAGGATTGAGGAAATACTGCATGCTCTATGGGATCATAAATACTGGAAGTTCTTGGCTTTTAAAGATTAAATACATTATTCCATTAGTTCTTTGTGTCCTATTTGTTTCCATGTTTGTATTCCTTGCAGTCCAGCAATGCATGTGTTTTTTTCTGGTTCACAGCACCATCCGGTGGATGAAGTAACCATTACAGACTTTAGAATCAATTCAACACATTTCATCACTGTTTGATTTGGGAAATTTTGAAGTAAAAAAAAAATAAATGTATTATTTAATAATTATAATAATAATTTTATATGTAAGAAATGTTTATAATAATTATTATTAGTATTATTTTTTAATTACAATTTATGTATTTCAGTGCTTCTTATTGTATGAAAGTGAAACCTAGTTTATTTGTTCTGCTGTCCTATCTTAACCTAATCCTTTCTTGATGGCCGTTAAAGGTGATCCGTTTAATTCCTGGCATTGTACTGCTGTGCAAATCAGCACCGGAATGCCGAAAGTACTTCTGATTGGCTGATTGGGCAGCCTGTCAGTATCATTGCTGCATGCAGGGTCCTGCCTAGCTGCTGCATGAATGAAACCAGAGCTGAGGAAGCCCAGCATTAGTAAAAATGGGAATATTAGGAAGTGTTTTTCACTGTTTTTGGTATATCAAAGGATGGGTTAAGACTGTGTAAAAAACAAAAAACACTTGAGGTCTCTTTTAGGGCATGTATCCATTGACTCCAGCCTTCTGTTAATGGCATCAGCGTGAGACACTTTTGAGATAATTTAGAATGTAATGACATGTGCATTGATTTGCTTTTGTCCTGCTTCAAGTGTGTTTTGCATTTTCATAGACATGCGTAGGAATGTAAAATCCTTCTGAAGCAAACCAAAAGCCCATCAACACAGATCCTTGAAGTTTTTTGCATGTAACCAAAAACATTTTTGCTCATATTTTACACACATTCAAATATTGCTAGCTTGTCAGTGGAACTAATTGTTAAACCAGCTTTAAATCCTATATTCCTGTGTTTTTTTTATTCTTTCAGATGTCACCAGATGCTCTACAGTCTCTTTGACACAAACGTAAGCTTATTAAATTAACTTATAATTGAAATCAAGCAATGTATTTTACAGAAAGAAAAAGCTGTCTTATATTAGAGTGTACATATGATGATTCAGCTTCGTAAGATTCACCACTTATTAAGCTACTTTCACACGGGTGTTTTGCTACAGTGCGAATGGCAGTGGCATTCTTGCTGCTATGTTTGACAGTTGTGAGCAGGTATCTGCGGTCGCTGTGCCCGTACACTTCAATGACAGGTTGCCGGCAGTCACAGCTATCCATGGCTTATTGCACAGCCAGTGATTACAGTGTTTGAGTGTCCAGCAGCGATCGCTGCAGGTAATTACTGGCTGTGCGAACGGCCATGAATAGCTGTGGCCACAGACAACCTGTAATTTAAGGTTATGGACTTTGCAGCCATACCTAACCACTCACACTTGTCAAATACAGCAGCAAGAATCAGCCGATTACTGCCACTGCCATTCGCACTGTGGCAAAACGCCTGTGCGAATGTCACTTAAATCTTCTAATGAGCCAATATCTTGGGCACTAGAACATTTTTATATCCATCATACTAATAAATTCACACTTTAGAATGTGTATACATCACTGTCAAGAAAGAAAAGCAATTTATAAAGCGGTGAATGTGACTTTTGCCAAACATTCACTGGTAGTGAATGAAGCACTGTCATTTAAAACGCACGCAAAAAGAAATTTTACCTGCAGTGAATGTTTGTCAGATTTACTGCTTTAAAATATACCCATAGACTGCACACAACTTCTTTGCCTAACCTTTTTAAAGAGGAAGTAAACCCAGATTGGGTTTACTTCCTCTACATGCCCCTGTAAATTAGAAGCATAATGGGCTACTATGCATCACATAGTAACCCATTATGTGCCACTTACTTGAAAACGAAGCCAGCGACGTCCAGCGCTGTCCCCTGTGCTGGCAGCGTCCATCATCAGCCCCTCTTCCTTCCGGGGCCGCGATCTCCGGCTCTGTGACTGGCCGGAGTCGCGAGACGTCAGCCGCCAGTCACAGCACGATCACCGTGAGTAAACGGCACAGAGGCCGTTTCTTCACTGTGCATGTGCCGAAATGAAGTCGGCACATGCAGAACACTGCATATCTCCTGAACCGTGAAGGTTTGGGAGATATGCAGGGCACCTACAGGTAAGCCTTATTCTAGGCTTACCTGTAGGTTAAAGTGGTTGTCACAGATTGACAACCACTTTAACAGGCATTAGGTCAAGTAGTATACTACACAGTGTATTATTTCACCACCTTTTAGAAGGCATTGATATTGCATTTTCTGCAGTACCTTGTAAGAAGGGATATAGATCTTTTGTCTGGACATCATTGCTATCTAAACCTTCACTGCTCAATCTGTCTTTTGGTATATGGTTTATTCTTCCTGCATTATTACTAGGCAGCTTTGAACAGAAGTTCAAGTTCATTATTATTATAAACTGTCACATTTTGCTTTATGTATGTATTTCGCAGGACATCTGCATTTGAGAAGAGAAACTTTGAACAAGGACTTTCCGTTGAGCTGTGTGGGACTGCAGGTAAGGTGTTCAAAGATAGTTTGCTTATAGTTAGTCATCAAATACCCCCGCTCCCTCACAGGTGCCAACATTTTCTCCTTGGCTTCTTCTAGGTTCTCAGGTCTTCAGGCCATCTAGATTGGTTAGCAAGACTGATGCTCGTTCATTCTGGCACCAAAGTGTGCCAAGAATGTACATGGAGCTTCCCTCGCACAGCTTACTGTACATTCTAAAGTATATTGTGAACAGGCAGGTAAGCTTCTTTATTACAGGAGAGACATACCATGTGTCTCCCACAATAAAAGTTCTGCCTGGTCGCATATTTTTATTTTTCCTCTTTAGTTCTGATATAAAAATAAACTTTTTTTGTTCAAAGATCTTTAAATGTCTGCTTGACAAATGTGCTGACACAATTTAAATTAATTAATTAAGCTGCTCATACAGTTGTGCTCATAAGTTTACATACCCTGGCAGAATTTATGATTTCTTGTCCATTTTTCAGAGATTTTAACAACAAAAAACTTTTCTTACACTTATGGTTAGCGTTTGGCTGAAGCCGTTTATTATCAATCAACTGTGTTTACTCTGTTTAAATCATAATGACAACAGAAACTACCCAAATGACCCTGATCAAAAGTTTACACACCCCAGTTCTTAATACCGTGTATTGCCCCCTTTAAAATCAATGACCCCTTGAAGTCTTTTGTAGCATTTGTGGATGAGGCTCTTTATCTTCTCAGGTGGTAAAGCTGCCCTTTCCTCTTGGCAAAAAGGCTCCAGTTCCTGGAAATTCTTGGGCTGTCTTGCATGAACTGCAGGTTTGAGATCTCCCCAGAGTGGCTCAATGATATTGCGGTCAGGAGACTGAGATGGCCACTCTAGAACATTCACTTTATTTTGCTGTAGCCAATGACAGGTCGACCTGGCCTTGTGTTTTGGATCATTGTCATGTTAGAATGTCCAAGTGCGTCCCATGCACTGCTTCCTGGCTGATGAATGCAAATGTTCCTCCAGTATTTTTTGATAACAGGGCTGTGTGCCTGCTCTTTATTCTGTACATCATTTTTGTCCATTAAATCTACATGAGATTGCAAATACAGTCGTGCCGGCTCTCTTATATTTTTTGATAACATACTGCATTCATCTTGCCATCAATTTTGACCAAATTTCCTGTGCCTTTGTAGCTCACACATCCCCAATACATCAGTGATCCCTCCCTGTGTTTCACAGGCCTCGTTGACTCCTCTCCAAATGTAACGTTTATGGCTGTGGCCAAAAAGCTCAATTTTGGTCTCATCACTCCAAATGACTTTGTGGCAGAAGGTTTGAGACTTGTCTCTGTGCGGTTTGGCGTATTGTAAGCGGGATACTTTGTGGCATTTGCATAGTAATGGCTTTCTTCTGGTGACTCGACTATGCAGCCTATCTTTCTTCAAGTGCCTCCTTATTGTGCATCTTGTAACATCCACACCACATGTTTTCAGAGAGTCCTGAAGTTATTTGTGGGTTTTTCTTTGCATCCCAAACTATTTTCCCCTCATTTTCCACTTCTTAATTAGAGTTTGAACACTGCTGATTGGAATTCTCAATTCCTTAGATATCTTTTTATATCCCTTTCCTGTTTTATACAGTTCAACTACCTTTTCCCGAAGATCCTTTGACAATTCTTTTGCTTTACCCATGACTCAGAATCCAGAAATGTCAGTGCAGCACTGGATGAAAGATGCAAGGGTCTGTCAGGAGTCCATAAACTCATTAACCTTTTATACACACACACTAATTACAAGCAAACAGATCTCAGGTGAAGATGGTTACCTTTAATAGCCATTCAAATCACTTTGTATCAACGTGTGTGCATGTCATCAGGCCAAAATCACCAGGGTATGTAAACTTTTGATCAGGGTCATTTGGATAGTTTCTGTTGTCATTATGATTTAAAAAGAGTAAACACCATTGATTGATAATAAATGGCTTCAGCCAAAAACTAACCATGAGTGAAAGAAATTTTTGTGTTCTCATTCATATTCTCTGAAAAATGGCCAAGAAATCATAAATTCTGCCAGGGTATGTAACCTTATGAGCACAACTGTATGCAAAACTCATCTCTTGTGCAAAAGATAAAGTTGGTCTGCCCTATCTTGCCTGGTACTTCTTATGGGACATGGAGACTGCCCTGCAAGTTCAACCATTTGCCAGTTCCTGACCAGCTCGCTTACATTTACTACTGCAGAATGGCAGCACTCCGCAAAACGCCGTCTATAAACGGCGGCTCGTGCGTGCACTGTAGCGGGCGGGAGTATGCTGGCGCGCTCTTGTGGCCACCGCACTCTGCAGGAGTGTGGCTGCGGCTTGGGCGGACTCTATCTCCGCCAGCGAGCCGCGATTGCCTAGCAGGGAATAAAAACTGGGAACCGCCGATGTAAACACGGTGGTTCCCCACTTTGTCAGGCAGCATAACAGAGATCTACTGATCTATGTCACTGAGATCAGTTAGATCTCTTATGCCCCTGGCAGCCCAGTCCCCTCACAGTTAGAACACGCCTAGGGAACACAGTTAACCTCTAGATCTCCCCCTGCAGGTTAACCCCTTCACTGTCAATGACATTTATACAGTAATCAGTGGCTAGTTAAATTTCGCTGTATAAATGTGATTAGTCCCAAAAAGTGTCAAATATGACAGACATGTCCGCTGCAATAAAAATTCAGCTGATTGCCGCCATTACTAGTAAAATGAAAAAATGCCAGTAGTGAATGCTCATGGTTTGTAAACTTGGCAACTTTTGCGCAAACCAATAAACGCCGATTGCTATTTTTTTTTAACGAAAAATATGAGGAAGCATATAAATCAGCCAAAACCGATGAATACATTTGTTTGTGTTTTTTTTATACATATATATTTTTTTTTGGATATGTATTTTAGCAAAATGTAAGAATTTAGGGTTTTTTTTTTTTTTTTTTTTTGCAAAATTGTCACTCTTTTGTTTATAGCGGTGATCAGAAATGAATCAGAGGAGAGCAAATACCACCAAAAGAAAGCTCTATTTGTGGGGGGGAAAAAAAGGACGCAAATTTCATTTGGGTATAAAATGTTGCACGACCACGCAATTGTCAGTTATAGCGACGCAGTGCCGAATCGCAAAAAGTGCTCTGGTCCTAACGTGGGAAATCCTTCCGGTCCTTAAGTGGTTAAAGGATAAGTTCATCTTTTGGGAAAAAAATAATAAACGCACATATTTTTGCTGGAATAAAAAAATCATGCATTTATTATTTTTTCTCTAAGGAGCCTGGAAAGACGGTCCCATTTGTTTTACTCCTTTATGGGATAACCCACAGTACCTTGAATTGAACAAGTTGTAGGGCTTCTCTAATTGGAGACGCAATGGAATTTGGTTCTTTCCACAGTTGTATCATGGAAATACCTTTAAATCATATGCCCAACTTTGTGAGGAGTTTAACTTGCCCTCCAAGCAATTTCATGAATACTTACAGCTCCGCCACGCATTGCAGACCCAGGGGCATACAGTTAAGCTGGCAGTCTCTACATCTTTTACTTATGGAGGTACTTAAGGCTAAGGGCAAAAGAGGCTTAATATCACAAGTGTACACAGCACTCTTATCCTCAATACAAGATCATGCATTCATTGTTAAGGTGCAGGACACACACAGTGTGTTGAGGACATAGGAGAGATAGACGGTGATCAGTGGGATATGGCACTGGAATCGATTCCCATGGTGTCTGTATCAGCCTCACATAAGCTTTCACAGCTGTTCATCCTCCATAGAGCTTATCGGACGCCTACCAGACTACATGCATGGGGATTGAGAGACTCTCCATTATGCCCAAAGTGTAAAGCGCACCTAGGCGATTATATCCACATGACCTGGCGCTGTCAAAAACTTAAACATTATTGGACACAAATGTTATAGATCATCTCTGATCTAACTCAGGTGCCCATACCCTCTACCCCTTTGGTATGCCTGTTAGGGGCAATAGATATTGAAATGTATCAGAAGGGCATGTGTATTATGATTGCATGGTTGCTATATTTAGCTAGACACTGGATGGCAACTACTATACCCACCAAGGGACAATGGATCGCATATGTAAATTCCCTTCTCCTTAGGGAACAGTTAGCTTACCGGCAAAGGAATGCAGCATTGAAATTTAGTTCTGTTTGGCAGGCCTGGCTGGATGATTCTAGATTTGAACCACCACAGTTAGTAATGGACAGACTTCTAAGACTCTAGCCCATTGAGAGACACGAGAAATAAAAGGTGTGTGTGGGTGTGTGTATATACACAGTGCGGCAAATTTTGACTTAGTTACTTTTATTCAACCAGCAAGTTATTTTTTGACGGGAAATGACATAGGTGTCTCCCAAAAGATAATAAGACGATGTACAAGAGGCATTATTGTGGGAAAAAAAACATTTCTCAGCTTTTATTTACATTTGAGCAAAAAGTGTCCAGTCCAAAGTTATTCATACCCTTCTCAATAATCAATAGTAAAGCCTTTATGGGCTATTACAGCAAACACTTCCTATAATTGCAGACCAGCTTTTTGCATGTCTCCACAGGTATTTTTGCCCATTCATCTTTAGCAATGAGTTCCAAATCTTTCAGGTTGGAGGGTCTTCTTGCCATCACCCTGATCTTTCGCTCCCTCCACAGATTCTCAATTGGATTCAAGTCTGGACCCTGGCTGGGCCACTCCAAAACGTTAATGTTGTCTGCTAACCATTTCTTCACCACTTTTGCTGTGTGTTTTGGGTCATTGTCATGCTGAAATGCCCACTGGTGCCCAAGGCCAAGTTTCTCTGCAGACTGCCTGATGTTGTCGTTGAGAATCCTCATGTATTGCTCTTTTTTCATGGTGCTGTTTACTGTGATTTGGTTCCCTGTTCCATTGGGGACAGTGGGGATGGTGTTCTTTGGGTTGAAGGCTTCTCCATTTTTTACGCCAAATGAAGGAAACATCATTGTGACCAAACAATTCAATATTTGTTTAATCTGACCATAACACAGAAGACCAGAAGTCTACATCTTTGTCCAGATGAGCTTTTGCAAAGGCCAAGCGAGCTTTTGTGTGCCTTATCTGGAGAAGTGGCGTCCTCCTTGGTCTGCATCCGTGGAACCCAGGAGTGTGCAGTGTCCATTGGATTGTCTGCCTTGAGACATTGCCACAAGCAGAGCCCAGATTCACCAGGATGGCCTTGGTGGTGATCCTTGGATTCTTTTTCACCTCTCTATATAATACTTTGCACTGTAGCCACTGGAACTTGAAAACATTTAGAAATGGCCTTGTAGCCCTTTCCTGACTTGTGAGCAGCCACAGTGCGCAGCCGCAGGTCCTCACTGAGCTCCTTTGTCTTAGCCATGACTGTCCACAAACCAACTGCAGAGAGCTGCTGTTTTCTCCTACGTTCACTGACAGACGCAGCTTCTTCTTGACTTTGTGGGGTTTTATGTTCGTCTTACTAGGAGTTAACTAGGCAGGGAAAGAGTTCAGCTGGCCCCTGATCATTCTGCTTGTATTTTGGGGTGTTTCAGTTCTTCTTCGACGCAGACAGTCACTTGCATCCTCTTTTGTCGTCGAGAGACGTCAACCAAACACCTGTCAGTACCGATTCTGTTTCCTCGAGTCACTCCTGGACGCCGACGCGTGACACCGACGAGTGTTCAGTCCTTTCCCGATGTTCCGGTAAAGATTTACAAAAGTTCAAGGTCACCGATGTCACGTTTCATAATATATCTCTCCACTTTTTCTTAGGTTCCTAGTGGTGGTTCCGGTAGGACCACTTAGACCCGAGACGAACACCGTTACAGAGTTCCGTCTGTTAGGTTACCTGTGACGTGTGAGGACCCAAGGTGCCTACGTCTGGTT
>BLSH010339110.1:973482-990696 GCA_018402905.1 Glandirana rugosa | reverse complement strand
GTGTATAAGAGACAGCATTTTGTCATGCTACTACCAAAAACGTAAATGTATTTTATTGAGATTTTATGTGATGGACCAACACAAAGTGGCACATAATTGTGAAGTGGAAGGAAAATGATAAATGCTTTTCACATTTTTTTACAAATATTTGAAAGGTGTGCATTTGTATTCAGCCCCCTTTACTCTGATACCCCTACCTAAAATCTAGTGGAACCAATTCCCTTTAGAAGTCACCTACTTAGTAAATAGAGTCCACCTGTGTGTAATTTAATCTCAATATAAATACAGCTATACTGTGAAGGCCTCAGAGGTTTGTTAGAGAACCTCGGTGAACAAACAGCATCATGAAGGCCAAGGAACACACCAGACAGGTCAAGGATAAAGTTGGGGAGAAGTTTAAAGCAGGGTTAGGTTATAAAAAAAATATCCCAACCTTTGAACATCTCACAGAGCACTGTTCAATCCATCATTCGAAAATGGAAAGAGTATGGCACAACTGCAAACCTACCAAGACATGGCCCTGCACCTAAACTGACAAGGCCGGGCAAGGAGAGCATTAATTGGAGAAGCAGCCAAGAGGCCCATGGTAACTCTGGAGATGCTGCAGAGATCCACAGCTCAGGTGGGAGAATGTGTCCCTAGAACAACTATTAGTCGTACACTCAACAAATCTGGCCTTTAAGAGTGGCAAGAAGAAAGTAATTGTTGATAGAAAGCCATAAGAAGTCCCATTTGCAGTTTGCGATAAGCCACGTGGGGGACACAGCAAACATGTGGAAGAAGGTGCTCTGGTCAGATGAGACCAAAATGGAACTTTGTGGCCTAAAAGCAAAGCGCTATGTGTGGCGGAAAACTAGCACTGCACATCAACCTGAACACACCATCCCCACCGTGAAATGATGGTGGTGGCAGTATCATGTTGTGGGGATGCTTTTCTTCAGCAGGGACAAGGAAGCTGGTCAGAGTTGATGGGAAGATGGATGGAGCCAAATTTACGGGGCAATTTTAGAAAAAGCCTGTTTGAGTCTGAAAAAGCCTTGAGACTGGGGCAGAGGTTCACCTTCCAGCAGGACAACGATCCTAAACATACAGCCAGAGCTACAATGGAATGGTTTAGATCAAAGCATATTCTTTTGTTAGAATGGCCCAGTCAAAATCCAAACCTAAATCCAATTGAGAATCTGTGGCAAGACTTGACAATTGCTGTTCACAGACGGTCTTCATCCAATCTCACAGAGCTTGAGCTATTTTTCAAAGAAGAATGGGCAAAAATGTCAGTCTAGATGTGGAAAGCTGGTTGAGACATCCCCAAAAAGACTTGCAGCTGTAATTGCAGTAAAGGTGGTTCAACAAAGTATTGACTCAGGAGGGCTGAATACAAATGCACAACACACTTTTTACATACCTATTTGTAAAAATGTTGAAAAACATTTATAATTTTCCTTCCACTTCACAATTATGTGTCACTTTGTGTTTGTCTATCACATAAAATCCCAATAAAGTACATTTACATTTTTGATTGTAACATGACAAAATGTGGCAAATTTTAAGGGGTATTAATACTTTTTCAAGGCACTGTATAGGTTTGTGCACAAAGCTTTCAGTGCTCCCTCAATGCCTGTATGCTTGGTAAAGGTCTAGCACTTTTATAGAGGTGATGGAGCTTGCCCGCCACTTCCCGCACATTCCTATCAGACAGTGAGGCAAGTAATGGGCCAGTCATGAACCAGCATGAGCATATTGGGCGTCGGAACATCTTGCTCCAGGTCGGTGTTCCTAAGTAGAAAAGACAAGGCGTACAATTGCAGCATTAGCAATTTAAAAAAGAAAAAAAAATGGCAGCTTTAATGTTTCCATCCTGATTTTGCTCCAAAGCAGATAGAAGGCCAGAACATATGCCAGTCAATGCACCACTGTAAAAATAATTAAAGTACTATAAATAAATCACAGAGGACATGGAAAATGGGCTAGGGCTTCTGGACCTATTTATATAGGTGGAGGTACACTGAATAAATGGTGGCTTTGAGCCACAGCTGCAGTTAGTGATTACTATGTGAACCTGAGCCCGATAGTGGGGTTGTCAGCATTTTATTTCGAGTGACTTGAGTAAATCAAAGGCCATGGATTTACTCCCAGGCTACAAAAGCTTTCACTCTGAAAAGGTGATGTTCTCTCGGTCAGGCCTTAATGAAGGCACTAGGAAAACAATCTGTGTGAGAAGAGGAATGCTCTGTGGGTCATTGAACCTTCTTATGTCTTATGATGCAGGTGCATTATACGGCAGGTCACTAAGCACCATAGAGAAGTAAAAAAAAAGGCACTGTAGTCAGAGGGTGAATCTGCAGAGCTAACGTGTTCTTCCCAGGCTTCACATGAATTTGAGGAGCATAACATGGCTTTGCTTGGCAGTGTACATTATATTTTTTTTATTTCTATGTACACCTGCAGACATCCATTTTGTTATTTTGGTTTAACATGTTAAAATGTTTCTATGCCTAAATTTAATTATTACTTTAATTTGTTTTATGGGGTTTTATTGGATTTTTTTCACAAGAAGGTAAAAAAGTAAAAAGTAGAACTGCCATTTTTCCTTCTTGCCTATCCTTCCAAAAGACAGTTGTCACTGGCACATGCATTCCTATTTGAAGGTATCCCTTCCATTAAATGTTGATTTTCACATTACCTAATGCTCCAGTGAGTCACCAGGAAAAATAGTGAGGGTGAATCTCCCCAATAGGGACACAGAGCAAAAAAAAAAAAAAAGAAGATAGTTATAACTATAAATCTTCATATCCAAAATGTAGAGAACAAACTTTAGGTAGAGTTCTATGTTTACTTCACTATGTATGTAAACTTGCTTCGTTTGGCTAATGGAAAGGCAGTTGTATTATTGAGCTAAGGTTAGGAAAGCAGGCTTGTCCTACAACAACTAATCAGGAAGTATGTTCTTTAAAGAATGTAATGTGTGTGGAGGCTACATAATTATTGTACAGTGAATGCTTTTTATGAAATTTTATTAATGCATTTGCAACCATGGCTGTTCAGAATTAAAGCAAAACTCCAAAGAGATATAAAAGACACTAAATAATGCATTTCTGTGTTCATCAACACATCCTTAAATGTATATATATTTTAAATATTAGCAGTGTAAGGATCTGAATGCTACTTGATTGTCAGCCCCCTGCAGTCCCTGGGCAGCAAAGCTCAGACTGGGGAAGAAAGAAACAAGGAATCAGCCATTTGTGCTTCAGTGCAAGGGTCGTGCTGATAGGAGCAGAATGAGAGCTCATCAGTCTGCTGCTTCTCCTTTTACTGTCCAGTCACAGGTTAAGGGAGGGGACAAGACCTGTAAGTGTTACTGAATTGTAACAGCGAAAATTCAGGTCTCCTGCTCTGCCAGACTGAGCTGTGCTGTGTAGTAGACCTGTGCAAATGCAAATCCTTTGGCAAATCAAATGGCTCTTTTTTGTGTATATATGTGTTTACCTGGAGTTTAACTTTAACAACTAAAACCGATTAAATATTTAATGTTTCATTTTTCTTCCCTCATTATAACATAAATGCAAAAACTAGATTTCTGGGGTCTATTAATTTAATTACAAAATAAACTAGTTGATAGTGCTATGTAAAGTAGAATGTGCAATATTTTATATTGGATATTTATGTTCCAAAAGGCAAATATTTGTCATAATTCCCATTAAGGCATTTTAATGATTGAATATTTTGTATAATCTGAATTTTAATGTTTGAATATTTTGCTTATTTTGTTCCTTCTCCAATGGATTAAGCTCAGTCTTAGTCAAGTGCAAATATCTCTAAGTTGCAGAACTTGAGGTTAATCAGCCGCGAAGGTAGAAAACAAGCTGTGCGAGCCAAGAGCACACTGTAGATGAGATTTAAATGGACCACGATGTCCTTCAAAATTACACTGCTACTAGCCAAATCCTATTGAAAATTCAATAAAGTTGGAGCTGTAGAACACCACTATGTTCATAACACATCTTTCATAATTCAGAAGACTTAAATAGAATTTTTTAGTCTTTATTCTTAGGCAATCACAATATGATGTTCTTAGAGATTCTATGTGAGTTTAAAATTCTGTCATTGATTTTTATGATGTTAGATGTCACCACTTGTAAATAAATGGTCATAGCAAAGAAACAAGATTTAAATAGGAAAAATAAATAACAATATATTAAGTGAGGCAGTAGCTGTTGTGTTTGGAATATCAGAAATATAAAACCATGTTGTAGAAATAGTGGGATTACATCAGGGTATGGTGAGGTGGGACAAAAAGAACCAAAAAGCCCTCCACTAAATCAGTGGGGTGCACAGCAGTTATTGCCCGACTGATTCCATTACAAGTCCCATAATTATTTCTCATTTTAGGAGAGTGGGTAAATCAAAGAACCAAAAAGCCCTCCAGTCCTTCAGGAGGGGGCAGAAACATCCCCTATACTAAGCTTCACTTTAAAGTGGTAGTAAACCCTCCTATCATTTTCAGCCAAGGAAGCTGCCATCTTGGCCTCTGTTTAATTTACAATTGCCATGATGCTGCACATGTGATCAGCTATGACACCAGCCATTGGATGGTTTGACAGTTTGGTTTAGAGTACAACCAATGGGAGTGTTACATTTCCGGCACGTGCCGGAAATGTGACTGGTTTTTAACCTGTTAAATGCACGGGTTTACTACCGCTTTAAGTGCTGAAAGTCAAGACTTTGGGTTTATTTATTATAGGCAAATAGGTTGTTGACTTTTCAAGGGAAGTTGCACTTTACAATTGGAGTTAACATCAAAAATCAAAAACATTCAGTTATGTCTGGTACAGGTAGTTGTATAAACACTAATTCAATACACAATTTCTGAAACCTTGTTGGTGAATTCTCTCCATAAACAGACTTAATAAACCAGGCCAGTGGTTTTGTACAAAGTACAGTTACCCATAAGCCCTGGATTTTGATTGGTGTAAAACTGTAATTTCGATGATATGGTTCACTCCACTTTGACACAAGGTCATCTCATGTTGTATTGCCTTAATAAGTCAGTCAATCAAAACATGGTTATATATTCAAATTCCAGGTTTTCAAAAGGCAGGAAAAGCTGATTTCTTCCTGATTCTGAATACGACTTTAAAGTAATACTAAACACACACAATATTTCATTTACATTATCCCTTCTCTTTCTGTATGTGGATTATGGCCCTGTCATTATTTTATTTAAAAAAAAATCGTAATACCTTTTTCCTAATAAATATACAACTGTCACATGTCCCAGCTCTTTCCCAGCCTGTCTGCAGGGAAACCTAAGCAGAAGGAGCTTCTAGTCCTCTGCTGCTGGTCACATGTTTAAAAAAACACCTTTTGGAATACAGAGTAAAAATAAATAATAACAATCATCTGTTTTAAATTGCCATACAAATATATTTTTAAAATAAAATCTTTATTATTTTTTGAAATAACATGATGCGGACGGATTTCTGCCAGTCACATGGCTGCGTCATGCCATCCAGTCTATGCTTTAGAATAAGAGGGAGGTGAAGCCTCCATCAATGTACATGTAATATCCCACCCCCATTGTGTTTAGCTGGTTAGTGGGCATGGAGGAGGAGGAAGGGAGTGAGCTGTTATTTACTACTCTGTATACACCAACATGTTTGACTCTATAGTCATGTGGGCTGCTCAGATGTGATAGGGAGGAAATGCTCAGCATAGAAACTCATTGAAAACTGAGCATGTGCAGAACTGCCATGTTCACAGCTAAATTAGGGGCTTGGACAGAAGGGAGAGATGGAGAACAGCAGGATCAGCCAGTTTTTTTGCAGCATACAGAAATCAATCTCATAGTGACTAAATTAGTATGAACAGGCATGTAATACACCATTTATTGATGGTTTTTATGATGTGGGTTTAGTGACACTTTAAGGAGGAAAAATCGTTTCTGAAAAAGTTTATAGTGACAAGTACTGTGTTGTTTTTGCAGGATGACGGATGGGTCATTGTCATCAGAAATCTCTCAAACAGCATTAATGCTCATGAGCTGAAGAAAAGGTTTGAAGTGTTTGGAGAGATCCTTGAATGTCAGGTCCTCAGCAAAAGCAGGTAACTAATAATCTTTCTCCTCCATTTGATAGTACTGAGAATGCATACATTTCCAAATTACACATTGACACTAGAGGGCTGTTGGAACACAGTCTCAGGAATTAGGCTAATAGCTGTAAGTTGGTGTACAAGTTAGAAAACAATGTCCATTTCTTACAACTTTCTTTTGTCTCTGGGTAACTATAGGGTGGAGAATTAAGAAATAACAGTGTAAGTTTAGTAACTAGCAGAAGTGTGTGTCTTACATTTGCACGTAAAAACTAAATATGTGTGTGTACTATATAGTAAGTTTAGTGGTTTGCCTGGAGTTTCAGTTTAAATATAGAATACTACTTCCCCTTCATAAACCCATAGAACTTCTTTATTTTGTATTTTTAAAAAGTACACAATTTTCTTTGGACCAAATATATAATTGCACATTTATGAAGCCAGCCTTATGGAAATAAGTTAAAATGTTTCCTTTTCAGAGGAGAGAAGTATGGATTCATCACTTACCGGCGGTCAGAGCATGCTGCTATGTCACTAAAGAAGGGCCCCGCTCTTAGAAAAAAGAACGAACCATCATTTCGCATGAGCTACGGAGGTTCTAGGCGTGTTTTTTGGACCAAATATCGGTTTCTAGGTAAGAATCCTGACCAGACATTTTGTAATGGTTCATACATGCCTCTATAGAGTGTGTGTATGTATATGCGTGTGTGTGTGTGTGTGTATATCAGTGGTTCTCAACTCCAGTCCTCAGGACCCACTAACAGGCCAGATTTTAAGATTACCTTGGGGAGATGCAGACTAGAATACTGCAATCACTGAGCAGCAAATGATATCACCTGTGATGTATTTTAGTTATTGTGCAAACCTGGCCTGTTAGTGGGTCCTGAGGACAGGAGTTGAGAACCACTGGTGTATATGTATATATATACTGTGTGTGTGTGTATGTATGTATGTATGTATATGTGTGTGTGTGTGTGTGTGTGTATATATATATATATATATATATACACAAAACCTCAATTCCACAAAGTTGGGACACTGTAAAATTGAAATATATTATAACCGAATGCAATGATTTGCACATTTCTTAAACCCATATTTTATTTGCAATAGAAAACATATCAAATGTTTAAACTGAGCAAAAATGCTTGCACATTGCTTGCCTTCGTAGTAGAAGAGTGCTTAACTGGCCTGCAGTCCAAAACGTTCACCAATTGAAAATATTTGGAGCATCTTGAAATGAAAAATACTACAAAAGACCCAGGACTATTGAGCAGTTAGAGTCCTATATCGGGCAAATTTCCTAAACATTCCTCTCCCAAAACTCCAGCAACTGGTCTCCTCAAATCCCAAACGTTTACAGAGTCAAAGAGGGGATGCTACACTGTAGTAAGCATGGCTCTGTCCCAACTTTTTGAGACCTGTTGCTGCCATCAATTTCAAAATGACCTTATTTCTCTTTCGTTCATTGACGGACGCATCCTCTTATTCTTGACATGTGGGGTTTATGCACCTTTCACTAGGAGTGTACTAGGCAGAACTTAGTTCAGCTAAAAGCAGACACAGCCCCTTCCAGGAGGCAGTCCTCACTTGGCATAACCCCTCCTGCCCTGCTCAGCAACACCGTTTTTTCTGCCTAGTGCAAGGAGTAGGACCTGGCTCCCTGCTGGGATCTGCGGTTCCCAGTTTTTTTTCTTTTTTTTCACAAGCTTCTGATGAAGAATGCAATCAAGTAGCCGGCTGGGTGACAGGCTGGATATCCTAGATCCATGTAGTCTCCCCAGTGCGGCCGACGGATGCGAGCCGACCTTTAGCTGTATGCGGGGTCAGCCGCGTCGGGCCTCGTTCCGTGTGGGGCGGCCGGCGGGTTAAACGTCCCGCCAGCAAACTTAGGACCGTGCCCGGGGCTCAGCTCCCCCTGAACCGGCGGGATGGCAGGTCTACCTCGGTGGCTACCCGCTACGCCTGTCCAGAGTGGTGAGTACGCTTCTCCCCTCCCCCCTGCGGGGGGCAGGCGGGTGGTGTCCCCCTCCTTAGGGCATAGGTGGGCTTGATCCTTCCTACCCATTCCTATGTTGTCTCTCCCCACCCTCACACCTCCGGAGCTGTAGCTCCCCTCCTGCTTTATTGTGCTTCCTCCTGGGTGGGCTGGTGTTGTATCGCGGCCGCCATTTTACGGTAGCCGGCCGCATGCTTGGCCTCTAGTGCACACAGCGGCCATGTTGGCGTGGTCCGTCGCGTGCTGGCCTCGGATTCGCTGGCTGGATGGGTTGTCCTGGATGTCTTGGCGCCGTGCCGGATGAGCTTCTTACACGTGGATGACGTGGAGCAGCGGCAGGGTGACTACGGGCAGCTACAGCAGCGCTAATAACAGCACCTCTCGGGGTCGGTGTGGTGAGTCGTCCTGGGTGCCCCTGGGGCCCTAGTGTGGCAGCTTGAGCGGTGGTGTGGAGCGCCCGGTCCAGTCTCTGGCCTGTGGGTGTTTCCGGGGTGCGGTGCAATGGCGGCTGAAGCAGGTGCTTCCCAGCCAGAAGTCTTCGGTGGGGATCAGGGAGCGCTGGGACCTGTGGTTCCACTGCACAAGTTAACGGCCATTCTGGAAGAATTCTTCTCCCGGGTGGAGCCGATCCATGGGGTAACGAAGAAATGGCCACCCCATCCTCCGGTGAGGACTCGGAGCCTGAGGGGGGCTCCGCTGAGTCAGGGACCCCCCTGGAGTTATCGGAAGGTGAGCTTGGGGACCCCTCGGATGAGCCCTCGGGGGCCACCGCAGCTTGTGAACGGGCTCTGGTGGGCTCTTTGGTCTCAGCGGTCCGTGAGACGCTGAAACTGGGCCCGGCTGCGACACAGGGGGCTGCGTACGCTTTTGGGTCGCATAGGCCGGCCCGGGCCCCTAAGGTATTCCCTTATTTTACGTACTTTGATCAGTTTGTTTACAATGAATGGCAACGACCCCATGCCTAAAGGTTTTTCTGTGTGTTATCCCTTTGAGGATACCCTGTTGCAGAAGTGGGCGTCTCCTACGGTGGACCCACCGGTGGCCCGTCTGAACAAGGCGACCACTATTCCGATGGAGGGCTCTCCATCCTTTAAGGACCCGGCCGATAGGAGGACTGAGGCGGTGTCCAAGGCAATGTTCCTAGTGGCAGGGTCGGCCATGCGCTGGTGGCACAGGCGCTTACGGAATGGGCAACTGTTGTGCACCAGGCTTTGGTGACTCTCCAGGCGCCTCCGAAACCTGTGCAGATGGCAGACTAGCTGATTCAGGGCCTTAAGGACCTCTGTGATGCGGCCCTCAACATGGCTCCCATGCTGACAAAACTGTCCATCATTAAACGTCTGCTGTGGCTTAGATGTTGGTCGGGAGACCAGGCGTCAAAGAAGGGCCTGACGGACCTGCCATTTGAGGGTGGTCGTCTTTTTGGGGCTTCCCTGGATGAGATCATCAAGGATTACACTGGGGGGGAAGAGTACATTCCTCCTGGAGCCTAGAAGGGGTGAGGAGCTCCGGCGTAGGGCTGGTCCTTCCTTCCCTACTCAAAAGAGGTTTTTTCATGCGCCAAGCGCCTCAAACAAGGTCTCTCAGCCCGCTGAGGCCTTCGGGGGGGCCAGAAGCGTCCCTGGCAGCGTAAGGCCGAGAAGGTGGAGAAGTCGTCCTCCGCATGATGGGTCACCCCTGCCCGCTGTTCGGGTGGGGGGACGGCTCTTGCGGTTTGCGGACCGGTGGACCTCTTGAATCTCGGATCTCTGGGTGCGCGAGGTGGTTTAGTCCCGAGTACAAGATAGAGTTCTGTACCCAGCCCACGGACAGGTTCTTCGCCTCCAATCTGAGGCTTCCCCCGGGGCCGCTAGGGGGTGATTGTTCTGGTCCCCTCTGCGGAACGTTTCCGCAGTTTCTATTCAAATCTTTTTATGGTTCCGAAAAAAGATGGGGTCAGGCCTGTCTTGGACCTGAAGGCTCTCAACCTCTTTGTGAGGGCGTGGAAAATCAGAATGGAATCTGTGGTGGCGGCGCTTCATCAGGGAGACTTCTTGGCCTCCTTGGACATCAAGGACGCGTATCTGCACGTGCCCATATGTGCGCGCCACCAGCACTTTCTGCGCTTTGCGGTGGGGGATCTCCACTACCAGTTTCGGTCTGGCCTCAGCTCCGCGGGTCTTCACCAAGCTCTTAGCCCCAGTGCTGGCTCTGCTGCGGCAGAGGGGCATAGCGGTGGTGGCCTATCTCGATGACCTGCTCTTGCAGGCGGAGTCAGCCTCAACCTTGAGGGACAGTGTGGCCATCACCCTCGGTTCCCTGTGGGACTTTGGCTGGGTGATCAATCTTCCGAAGTCGGTACTGTCACTGTCACGCCGGTTGGAATATCTGGGCTTGGTCCTGGACAGGGAGCTGGCGAAGGTGTTTCTTCCTGCCGCCAAGGTGTTGACGCAGGTGCAGGCCCTGCTGTCCCAGCGGTGGTCCTCTCTCAGATTTTGCATGAGGGTGTTGGGGCTGATGGTCTCCACCATCGAGGCGGTGCCTTATGCCCAGAGTCACACCCGGTCCCTGCAGCAGGCAATTCTGCTGCGGTGAGGCAAGTCTCCATTATCCCTGGATCGGGTGATCAGGTTGGATCACCGGACCTGAGGTTCCCTCGCCTGGTGGCTGCGTGCCCCGGCCTTGGGGCTGGGGAAGTCTCTTCTGCCCATGGAATGGGCGGTGGTCACGACCGATGCCCGCCTATCCGGCTGGGGGGGGGGGGCCTGGGGCTCTTGTCGACCCAAGGTCGCTGGTCCCCGGAGGAGTCCCGTCTCCCGATCAATGTGCTGGAACTTCGAGCGATCAGGCTTTGCCTCTCCCACTGGTCGGGGAGGTTGCACGGTCGTCCTGTTCGGGTCCAGTCAGACAACGCCACGGCTGTGGCTTACGTGAATCATCAGGGCTGAACGAGGAGCACGGCAGCGGCATCAGAAGTAGCCCGCATTCTGAGGTGGGCAGAGCTTCACGTGCCGGCAATCTCCGCCGTTCACATTCTGGGGGTCGAAAATTGGCAGGCGGACTACCTCAGTCGCCAGGGGCTGGATCAGGGAGAGTGGTCCCTGCACCCGGAGGTGTTCCGCCAGATTTGTCAAAAGTGGGGCATGCCAGACGTGGACCTACTGGCATGCAGGCCTTCATGAGCAGAACAAGGGATCCGTTGACAGACGCGGCAGATGCCCTAGTGGCTCCGTGGTCTCGGTACCGACTGCTCTATGCCTTCCGTCCGCTTCCGCTGCTCCCGCGCCTACTGCGCAGAATAGAGGCAGAAGGGATCCCAACCATTCTGGTAGCGCCAGATTGGCCTTGGCGTCCTTGGTACGCCGACGTGGTGCGGATGGTGGCCGATGGTCCCTGGCAGCTCCCACTTCACGAGGACCTACTTTCACAGGGACCCATCTTGCACCCTGCTTTAGCCTCGCTGGCTTTAACGGTCTGGCTATTGTGTCCCAGGTGTTAACAGATAGGGGACTCTCTGAGTCTGTAATTCCCACTATGCTCAAGGTGCGTAAGGCCACTTTGCGTAAGATCTATCACCGCACCTGGAAGGCTTACATTGCCTGGTGCGAGGCGGGGGGATGGAACTCCTGTTCTTTCTCAGTGGCTCGGTTGCTGGCCTTCCTTCAGCAAGGCCTAGATCACAAGTTGGCATTGAGCATGCTTAAGGGACAGATTTCTGCCCTGGTGATTCTTTTTCAACGTCCTTTGGCGACACATTCATTGATTCGTACCTTTGTCCAGGGGGTTCGTCATGTCGCTCCCCAGGTAAAGCGCCTTGGGACCTCAATCTGGTCCTTTCAGTGCTTCAGAACCCGCCTTTCGAAAATATAATGGAAATTTCCCTGCAGCTGCTTTCGCAGAGAGTGGCCTTCCTGGTGGCGATTACATCCGCTAGGCGAGTGTCTGAGCTGGCAACTCTGTCCTGTAGGTCCCCGTACTTGGTCCTATATAGGGACAAGGCGGTTTTGCGCCCTTCTCCTTCCTTCTTGCCGAAGGTGGTCTCTTCTTTTCACATCAATGAGGACATTGTCCTCCCTTTGCTGTGTCCGCGCCCGTCTCATCCTAAGGAGGTTGCTTTGCACTCCCTGGATGTGGTTAGGGCTCTGCGGGTGTATCTGGCGGCCACGGCCTCTTTTCGGAGGTCGGATGCACTTTGTCGCGGTGGATGGTCCACGCAGGGGGATGGCGGCCTTGTCGGCCACTATTTCCCGTTTGATACGACAGACGGTGACCCGTGCGTACGCTGTTCGGGGCCAGGAGCCCCCCTTTCCGGTCACGACTCACTCTACCAGGGCGATTAGTACTTCCTGGGCTTTCCGACATCAGGCGTCAGTTTCTCAGGTGTGCAAGGCGGCCACTTGGACCTCGATGCACACTTTTTCAAAGTTTTACAGAGTTGATGTTGCAGTGTCCTCAGATGCAGCATTTGGCCGCAAAGTTTTGCAGGCGGTGGTGTGAGGCGCATCTGGCACCTCCCGGAGAACTCGTCTGTCGGGTACTGTTGTTGTTGCCCACCCCTCGGTGTGACACTGCTTTGGGACATCCCCACATGTCAAGAATAAGAGGCTGCGTCCATCAATGAACGAAAGGGAAAATAGGATTTTTTGACTTACAGTAAAATCATTTTCTCTGAGTTCATTGACGGACGCAGGAACCCACCCCTCTTTGTTTGAGTTTGTACTGCTTGTTACGAACTGAGTTGCTGAGCAGGGCAGGAGGGGTTATGCCAAGTGAGGACTGCCCCCTGGGAGGGGCTGTGTCTGCTTTTAGCTGAACTACGTTCTGCCTAGTCCACTCCTAGTGAAAGGTGCATGAACCCCACGTCAAGAATAAGAGGCTGCGTCCGTCAATGAACTCAGAGAAAAGGATTTTACGGTAAGTCAAAAAATCCTATTTTATTTCCCCCTTTAAAATGGTACAGTTTTAAACATTTCATATGTTTTCAGTTTTCTATTGTGAATAAATTATGGACTTATGAGGTTTGCAAATCCTTGAATTCAGTTTTTCTGTAGATTCTACACAGCATCCCAAGTTTGTGGTTGTGTATATACAGTATTAATGTCTTAGTGCTGTTCCTCATACCTACTTATAGAAGTAGTCAGGGATGTGTGGTAGCTGGTGACCTAACCCATCTAACCTTGGCCATAACTGCACTGCATCAATGGTTGTGCCATTTTTTTGATAAAATGTTGATTTTTCTTATGTGATTGATGCTCTAAATCAGCCTTTCTCAAGTTGGGTGCTGCCTGTGTTCATCAGGGGATTGCGGGTGATGCTTTTTTTTTTTTTTTTTCTTGGACCAGCATTTTTTTCACCCTCCCTGCCAATTAGGGATGAAGCGGGCCTTTGGACTCTAAGGGACAAAGAGAAGCAGCCTCTGGACAACTAGTCACTTGCTACCTGGTGGGGGGCTCTAATGGGTTGCATTATACTTAATAATTTTGTTGTTATTTTACACTGACTGGTTGTCATTCCATCATTAGATTCAAATGTAGAAGAGTCCTCATCAGTGAAGAAGTATGAGCCCATGGATTTTGACAACTTGCGTCGATGACAGCCTTATAACGGAGGAGTACCTCAATACCTCAGACAAGGCACTTCCAAGATGTTTACGTTTTTTGAAACAAAAAAAATGGAATAGAGAAACAAAAGACTTGATCCTTTAAATTGATGTTTACATTGAACAAAGCTGCTTCTGTATGTGATTTTATCCCATGGTGTTGCTGTCTCACTGCCACATTTTAGAATCGTTGCTTTTCCAGGTATGTCTGTAAACCTCCTGTCCTCCCCCTTTCCCCTTGTGGTTGCAGCTATGTTCTCCATAACATTTTGTCTGTAGTGCGTAAAAACAAAACCCAAAAAACAAAAAATGTCTTTTGTGAATAGTCTGAATTACAAAACTAATTTTAATTGGGGGAAAAAAGGTGTATATTCTTAAAAAATAATACTGATGTATTTATGGTTCACATGTACTGTATTTCAGATTGTTGTTTGCTTCATCTTGAACTATGCACTCTAGTGAGGTGTTTGCAAAAGATCAGAATTAATCCTCAAGTTTTATTATTCATTATCCAACTGCAGGGCATTGAAGGCTGGTCTGGAAGAACGCATGGCATTGACAATAATAGACATGATATTGCAGCGAAAGATGTTCATGTTTAATATATATATATATTCAGTGGTGTATGTATAAATAGCACATTGTAAGAGTAGAAATTGTGTTTTTCAAGGACACTGGATCGCACGCACATTGTGGAAACACCACACTGGTACTTTAATACTTTCCTGCCTTTTTTAAGCCTCTGAGGGAGCTGTATTCATATGTGCTTTAAAAGCAATTTGGAACTTGCACAGTACTTACTTTACAGTTATCTTTCAGTGTAAATACCACATTCCTTCATTTTTCTTAAAAAGAAAATGTTTTGTTTTTAAGTACAGTACAAAGATTTGTGCAGTAGATATCCCATAATTGCGTCTTGTAATGTGAATATTTTTGATATGTACACTTTTTCCTCTGAGCATCCGAGAACAGTTTGAACATGTTTTATATACATATAATAGCTCATACCCCTTGTCTGCCTGAGCAAAAAAAGGATCGGTTAACATGCCTACAAATGAAAGTGTGCATAAAAAAAAAAAGTTCAATGCCAATGTCAACCAGTCAGCTTCTCCTATAGATAAGAGAATGAAAGGGATAAACTGATTGAATGGTAGGCACACAGTTTCTTTCAAAAGCTTATTCTTTGGTTCTGATCCAGCAATATGTAATGGGGTGCCCTGTGAGAAATGTTTGTGTCCAAAACCTCATTAAGTCAAACAAACTATCTGTCATCATTGAAAATATATGTTTATTTCCAAAGATTATTAAGGAGATCTGTCTCCTTATCACATTATTGTATGCAGTGAATTCTCAATATCTCTCTGTGACAGCAATACACGCCTGGAATAATGGTTGCCATGTTGTGACAGAGGCATTTAGTCTTATGTTGGCCTCCAGTCTGATTTGAACAACCATTCTTTATCTATAAAAGCAAACATGTGCTTTGTCCAGAAAGGACGAGAGATCATTATTGCCCCTCGTAAGCAGTACATACTTGCCCTTCCTTTGCACCCCCACCTAACCATTCAGGTAGCAGCAACAATGGAAACATCGGTCACTTTATGGCATGGAGGAGCATGCGAATTGCTCTGCTCTCTCTTATGCGACAGTGCCGGTGCTTGGTGATTGTCCCAGTGTTGTCACATGGCATAAGGAAACATTCCTATAGTTTGGACTACAGCAGCTCTGATACACAAAACTTCATTTTCTAACTTCTGGTCGATAAATGGCAAGGTGGGGGAGCAGAAGTAAAGCAAACGTGTTGCTGGGGGGGGCATTAAAGTGAACCTGTTGCTTTGCCCTGCCTAGGTAAACCATGCGTTTTCTAGTGCAGGTCTCAATCCGATTGGTGACTGTGAAGCCACAGGCATCCCTTATTAAGACAAATGATAAAAGGCCTTTTATTTCTAAGGGAAATAACTTTGTGTAAAAGCCATTATGTCCAATAACACCAATGTTGTGAATATTCTTACTTATGTTTTGGGAACAGGGACTGCTGAAGCTGCTTAATATATGTTTACCAGGGTAGTTTAGAATGTAGGATTAAGCCATTTTGTGTAGATTAGGAGACGTAGCCTTACTACTTCAAATAGTCACCGGCTGAAGGACTTCTTCCGGTCTTATTTTTTTATATTTTGCCAAAGTTTCCAGCAGCTCCCACAACCCTGGGTAGGATTAAACATACCTCTTTGGCAAACACCTTATTGTAGATCTGCCTTTCTGTCATAGTATTTCCATAAAATGATGTTTACATGTGATTGCTATAGAGTTTACTGTAGAAAAACAAAACAAAACAAAAAGATATATAGCTATATATATATAAGTATATAATATATGATGCCCTTAGGGTAATTAGTAATGTCCTGTGTCGTGCTGATAGTTTTGAGAACAATATGGAGTATTGGTCACCTGACTCAAAGCATACAGTTTACCTAAAGCCCATGATGCCTTGGGGTTCAAATTGTATCAAGATCAATGATCAGTATATTTTTTAAACAGTTTTTCTGTGGCAGACGGGTTTCCTCTTTTTTTTTTTTTCTTTTGCCTGCCTATGGCTGTTTTGTCGCCTGCTTGTAAAGGTCATTAGTGCTTCCTTTCGGTGACCAGATTTCCTTTCACGTTGAGGACCTGATAGTAGATGCTGTTATGACCAAGTCTTTAAGCTTGGTGTACATATTCAGTGGATTGAAGAATTGTATTTGTTTCCATGAGGCCTTTAGACTATTGTTTAGAAAGCTTGTTGTCCAGCACTTATGCAATGCTTACATACTTGCACAGGTAGTTACAAAGCAGGTCCATCTTGAGTATGTTCATCCGTAAGCCATGTTTGATCCTTTTTTTTTTCTGTTATTTCAGTGGTAACGCACTTAACACCTATGAATGTATTTCAAGATAAATTGTGGCCTGTATTAAAACTTTAACAGTGGCAATCATGTTTTAGTGTAAACTCCTACTATGGAATTATACAGTGTCTTTTTATGACATTACTGAATCTGTAATTTGGTCTTTGGGTATAACAATGAGCTGGTTTGGAAGGAGTAAAGTTCTACAACATGAATAATATATTTAATGCCAGACGAGAGATGTACACACCGTGTTACTACTACAGTGGTTAAGTAACTAGTCCAATAGTAGCCCGAAACGTTTCCGTAAACCACGTGTGTTTCACCTAAATATAGTAAACACCAATAAGTCCTTGTATAGACTATGTTATAAATAAAAGACCTCAAGACAAAACTTGACGATATGAGAGTATCTGCAATAACATACTAATTACCGTGACCGATTTATAAGTGTATTTCAATATCAACAAATGAGATAGGATATCTAACAGATTATTCTGTTAGGTATTGTGGAAAGAAAACGTATTCATTCGTACAATTTTTTTTATAAATTATCCGTAATTTATATAATAAGTACAACATCTTGAAATGAGGAAGGTTTGGTCGAGTAACAATATGGGTTTCTGGTTTAATGTCTAAGTCATTACAGTATTTTTCTGTGACAT
>BLSH010339110.1:941920-973016 GCA_018402905.1 Glandirana rugosa | reverse complement strand
ACAACCAAAGTTTTCTAGTTTGCTCATCCAACTTCTGTTGTATGACCGTCATACGTCGGCTGTTCTAATCGCGCGTACTAACGGTCGGATGACCATACAACAAGCGGTCGTGTGACCGGCGCACCATGTGTATGGGGCTTTAGAATACCCATGCCTTTTTGTATTTAGAAAATATTTGTTTAGCCTACCTTTCAGCTTTAATGTAATTAAATGACAAAACCTACTTCGGCATAACACCCAAGTTGTGCAAGGCTGTGGTTTTGTAGCAAAGAAGATAAAAGTTTTTCTTTGTAAGAGTACACGCTTGCCAGGAACCACCTTTTTCTTTAAGAAGGCATACATTTACAATTGTATTTGGCGAGGCTGCTCCGAAGTAGGCCACTACTTGAAGATAACTGTGAGTCTGGGCCCACGTTGTGTTGCTACTTGAAGACCATGGTTGAGTCTGTCCTGTTTGTGTCCTGTCTCTAGAGATAGCCTCATCGCCATATTGCCTTCAACTCTGAAGCCACAATGTGAAAAGCACCAGTGTAAATCATCTTCTGTCATTTCTTTAAGAACAATCTGTCAGACAAACTAAGTTCACTGGGAAATTTCCAACAAGAAATAGGAAAATATAAAAGGTAGGTCATCCACCTAGAAAAATTACCCCGAATGTATCAGACAGCTTCACCAAGAGACTTCTTGAGTAATATACATACAAAGAAGTCATAATCAATCACCCTAATGTTTTATTATCCTAAATTGAAATAAGTCAGGCACACATGCTCTTTATATTCTAATATCAGTATTCTGGCTAATAAGTACAGAAACCTAAATTTCTGTCGTTACAGTTCTGTGTGATCACATGTATTTTTTTTCCCGTTTTACCCCACAATTAATGCATATAGTATGCAAACACATCAACGTTAATATCTTCTATATTGAAAATAAATGCACCTTGAAAATATGTATGGGGAAATGGAAGTATTAAGAATTCTATAGGGAATGGGTTGGATTATTATTTTTGTAAATGTTCTTTGAATGCAAGTTTTAGCCACTAAAATACATTTATTTTCTTATGCCTAATGCCCTATAGTATGATTGAGTATCTACTGATATACCTTCTTACTGAAGTCCTTTCCACTGGATAATAAGAAAGAAAGCAATATGGCCACTCACTATGGCCAAGTTTTCTGTCCATGTCACATATTAGTCATGTGAATTGCATTAATCTGTTTCAATAAGCCAATAATTCTCCTATTAAATGTGACAGGTCAGCAAAACTCACCATTCCCCTAAGTGTGCAGTCTGTTCATTTTTATACCCTTTATTGTAATCAATAAATCTTTCTTTTCCCATTTCCTATCAGCAATTCGACTATACCTATTTAAATTTCATTGTTGTCTGTTGCTTTTCATGTTCTCTTTGATTTCCTTGTGTTATTTTTATACAAGTGAAAACGCTAATCATTTGTACAGTTTTCTAATTTCATATTACACTCTACATGTACATAATTTTCCTTTGTTTCTCGTGGTGTTTTACCCTCTGTAATTACACTTTTGTGTTTTCTTTTAACATTGCCCATCCTGAGCACCATTAAGCGATAGTATGAGAAATCTACCCGTCCAATTTTCTGACTTGCCCGTTTGTTGCTGTCCAGTAGTATAGTGTCACTGTCCAGTAGTCTCCTTAGTTAAACTCCCCCTAAAATGCCCACATTTATTAAAATACATCTAAAGCCCAAACCTTTTTTTTTTTTTTTTTTTTAATAGTGTAGAGGAGGGTTAAAATTGCTTTTTTTTTTTCAGTCTGTGTCTTAAGCAGATTTCCCTTCACTTCTTGTCCTGTAGGCTCAACGGAAAGTGAGAGGATCTTTCCAATGTGGGGGATATCCCCTTTTAAACAAATGTCCCTATTGAACAATTCCCACTATATTCCTATTTTCGCAACTCAGAATTTGGGCTTTACTCTCACCCTCATTTCCGGTGACATTGGTGGTCAGGACAGTTGAAGAACATGAATGGCCCTAATGAGGACACAGACCGCAATAAAAATCTGACTATGGTTCTAACCTCTCATTATATCTAATCTAAAAAAATGCCTTTAATTATACTTTAAGGAAATGAAAGGAGTTTATGTTGTCATCTGTAATCAAGCACCCTTCAGCTGTTTTCTAATCTGCATCACTGCTGGAACCTGATTGATTGTTAAGTCACAGACACCTTACCTTCCCCTTCATTGTACTTCTAACCTTGGGTCCGATTGAAGATGGTGGGCCTTATGTGTAAAAAGTGTTTGGAGGGAAAGTCTTTTATACCCATGGTGTGTCTCATGTATTTCTGGTGCAGGATGGAAAAAATGAAGCAAAGAACTTGGTTTCTATGGACAACACAAACTTTGTTCATAATTCTACAATTCAGGATGACCCATGGGCTATTTTGGGTTTCCATCAAGACAGTGATTCTATAACCCTTGCCATTTAGAATGTAATACTCAAGATCACAGTGCATGGGGCATTATTAACAATCTAGCGTGAATATGGGTAATAAAAATGTTTTGTATGATTTAATATTTTTCATTAGGATTGTGTATGGATTTTCACCATACCGCATCATTTTATTTATGATTACATAATAAATCTATTTTTTTGTATGAATACTGCTAATTCTTGAATTAATGGTTAAAATGAATGATTCATGTGTTGTTTTGTTTTATTAATGGTAAAGGTTTTTTTTTAATATAAAGGTTTCACTTTTAAATTTAATTCTGTTATACCTTTTATTTATGTACCATGCATTTACCCTCAAATGGCATACATTTTCTTGACTTTTATTTTTTTTTTATTTTTTAGTGTGATTTAACTGTCTACCTTATAAAGAAAGAGGATGTTTTATTGTATTTTTACATTCAGATCGTATAGTTTCGTAGATAATTTAACCAAAATCGCTCAGTGTATTATCCAGTGAGTAAAATTATATTTTAAACTGTGTAAATACTTTCTGGACTGGCTTCTTTTATTCAAATTCTATTCCTCTGGATAAGGAGTTTCTTGTTTACATTACGGAATAAACTGTAGAATCTCTACGTTCATGTACTGTAAATAGCAAATGTGTGCAGCCTATGAATAAAACTATACCATGGATGGTAAAAGCCTAACAGCTAAAATTCTTGTCTTGTGGATCTACCTTTATTCCTTTTTACAAATGGATGCATGTTTTGTGGTACCCATGACTTCAGATGATCGTTTATTTTTTCTTATGGGGCAATTAACCTTAATTTTCTGTCTCGTGATTGGAAAACAGGGAAAATCTATTTTATCTAAAAGTCTTGGCTGGAGTTGGGCTTTCACATTAATCTCCTGCTCAAGAGGATGATTTTCAAGAGGATCTGCCATAAGGCAAATAATTGAAATACTTGCCCACTGGGCACTTATACCCCCTTCCTAACTAGGCCAATTTTCAGCTTTCAGTGCTCTCACACTTTGAATGGCAATTACTTTTTCATGCAACACTGTACCCAAATTAAATTTTTGTCTTTTTTCACACAAATAGAGTTCTCTTTTGGTGGTATTTAATCCCAACTGGGTTTTTTATTTTTTGTGCTGTAAATGAAAAAAGAACGAACATTTTGTAAAAAAAAAAAAAAAAATGAATTTTTGTTTGTTATACAAATTTTGCAAATTAGTAATTTTTCTTCATACATTATGGCCAAAATTTTTATACTGCTACATATCTTTGGTAAAAATAACCCAAATCAGTGTATATTTGGTCTTGGTGAAATCTATAGTCTACAAGCTATGGTGCCAATCACTGAAAATTGCTCACACCCGATGTACTGAAGGCCTATCTCATTTCTTGAGGCACGAACAAGCCAGGAAAGTACAAATACCCCCCAAATGACCGTTTTTTTTTAGAAAGTAGATATTCCAAGGTATTTAGTAAAAGGCATGGTGAGTTTTTCAAATTGTATTTTTTTTCCCCACAATTCTTTTGCAAAATAAAGATTTTTTTTTTTCACAAAATTGCCATATTAACAGGTTATTTCTCACACCGCATATGCATACTTGCAACTACACCCCAAAATACATTCTGCTACTCCTCCCGCGTATGGTGATACCACACGTGTGAGATTTTTTTCCACAGCCTGGCCACATACAGAGGCCCAACATGCAGAGAGCACCTTCAGGCATCCTAGGGACATTACACACATCATTTCTAGACTACCTCTTACACTTTTGAAGGTCCTAGAGCACCAGGACAATGGAAACGCCCAAAAAATGACCACATTTTTGAGAGGAAATGTCCCAATATATATTTTATGAGGCATGAGTTTTTTGAACGTCTTTTTTTTTTTTTTTTCCACAAGTTTTTGGAAAATGTGTAAAGAAAATGAAAACTTATATATATATTTTTTAACACAGTTGTCCATTTATAAGATAATTCTAACACCTACCATGTACATAGCAACAATTACACCCCAAAATATATTCTGCTACTCCTGCATATGGCAATAGCATGTATGGGACTTTTCCACAGCCTGGCCACATACAGAGGCCCAATATGCAGGGAGCACCATCAGGTATTCTAGGGACATACATTTCAAATCTAATTTGACTACCTATTACACTTTTGTGATTCACTGTAGTGGCATGGATGTGGCACGGGTGAGCACTGATGTGGCATGGATGCGCATGAATAAGCCATGTATGGGGATGGATGAGGATGAATGGGCACGGATCAGCACTGTGGGCACTTCAGATCCATCATTGGACGGAGCGATCAGTTGGTAAAGGACCGCTGTCATCCGCCCTTTACCCTGATCGGTGGCGAGCTGGGTCCGGAGGACTAGACGGTCACTGACATTCCCAGGTGCGGGCCCTTCTGGGAGGATGTCATATGACACCCTCCCAGATTTATCCGAGCATACTGTAGCCATCATTTGGCTATGGCTCGGTCGGCAAGTGGTTAAAGTTGAACTCTAGGCAGAAATAAAAGACAGCAGCTCAGACTGCAGCAAATGAGCTAGTCAGTTGTACCACAGTGCTCATGTGCTAACAAAATGCATGCCAATATGAATAGAGCAGAATGACTGAGATGTAAGTTCATCAGTCTACTGCTTATCCTTTTCCTGCCAAATCACAGGTTGAATGCAGCTTTTTGGTGTTACTGGGAGAAAAATAAGGTTTCCTGCCTTGCCAGACAGGGCTGTGCTGTTTGGCAGAGCTGTTTAGGGGCTCTTTCACATGGACTTCTGATCAGGGCCATCTGTCAGTTTTTCATGCGGACCTGATTGGAAGCTCAATGCGGCCCTGTCTGACTACCTCCAAGTCTGTTCAGGTCCTGAAACCAACTGCAAAGGGCTAACCGAAAACATGATCGATCGGAGGTAGCCTGATATAAGCAAACAGTGCCTTGAAAAAGTATTTATACCCCTTGAAATTTTCCACATTTTATCATGTTACAACCAAAAATGTAAATGTATTTTATGTGATAGACCAACACAAAGTAGCACATAATGGTGAAGTTGAAGTAAAATGATAAATGGTTTTCAAAAATTTTTACATATAAATATCTGAAAAGTGTGGCGTGCATTTGTATTCAGCCCCCCCCCTTTTTTTTTTTTTTTTAACAGATTTTATTATTATATGCAAGTACATATCGTTCTCAAATAACTTATAATATAGCAATATCAAACAGCATATGAGAATAAAGACAGTGAAAAAAATGTACTTAAACACAGGTTCTGACTAGGCTCCCCAAAACAAGTGAGAGTATTCTCCATTGGAGACTTAAGCCTCGTACACGCGGTTCGACGGTCGTACGACCGAACGGACCAAATCGTATGTTGGCTGTTGTATCTAGCATACTGACATGCACTACACGATCGTACGACCAAGCTGAACGTAATGTCACGTTATGAACTTATAAAGAGAAAGTTCAGGTGCATGTAATTAGTGTCTGGCCGTTCCTGACTTCTGAGTATGCGTGTTTTGCACAGTACAACTTGTTGGACCAACTTCTCTGTACACATGATACAACGGTCGTACGACCGCTTGTTGGTAATACCAAGTTGTCTAGTCTGCTCATACAACTTCTGTTGTTCGACCGGCGTACGTTAGCTGTTCTAATCGCGTGTACTAATGGTCGATTTAGCGTACAACGGTCGGTCGTATGACCTGTTGTATACGATCATCGACCCGTCTGTAAGAGGCACTAGGATTATGCAAAAGACAAATGCCCAAGGGTAGGACTAAGGGGGGGGAGAATGTGATAGAGAGAGAGGCTGGGGAAGAAGGAGAGTGGGGGACTGGAGATAAGTGGGTAGTGTGGCCTAATATCAAGCCGATAAGACGGAGGGAGGGGAGAATAAACAATACCACAGATACACTCAAGTATAGTCGTAAACTGTCACGAAGGCACTCTGCCCTATGCATTGATCCAACTAGACCATATTTTATCTTACTTCTTGGGGAAGTTTCTGCTTTCATGTGTTATTTTATATAATGGTAGCACTGAATTAACTACTTTGCGCCACGAGCGTCAGCTGATTTCCACCTGATTTTCCTACTATAGAACAATGCAAAATTGAGACATAATTTAATGTGTACCCATCCCCTACTGGATAAACGTCCCGCCAGCACGCTGAAGACCGGGCATCCAGGTCCGCGTCACGGGTGTCACTCAGCCGGCAGCTCCCCCTGTAGGAATGGACAGGGAGGCAGGTCTG
This sequence comes from Glandirana rugosa, assembly GCA_018402905.1. Taxonomy (NCBI): domain Eukaryota; kingdom Metazoa; phylum Chordata; class Amphibia; order Anura; family Ranidae; genus Glandirana; species Glandirana rugosa. The sequence goes on along the minus strand of BLSH010339110.1, from coordinate 966,308 downwards.
TCTCGGGTGGGTTACCAGCTCCGCCCGTCTGGATGGGTAAGTACTCCCCCCGTCCCTGGCCAGGGCACGGGGGGGCTGGCGGGTTTCCCCCATTACCTGGGATGTCTCGCTGTGCTCCCTCCTCCATCCCTATCCTCCACCCTGATGCCCCAGCTGCCTGTGCTGCGCTGCAGGAAAAAAGAAAAAAGTGTGTTTTTTTTTCTTTCCCAGGCCCCTTCTGGGGGTTAGTTTCACCGCTGGGGGGGGGCTTGGGTGTTCCTATTCCCCCCCCTGCCGCTTCGGCGGCCGCTTGTGCGGTGGTCGGCGCCATTTTTCGTTGGCCTGGCCGCCATTTTCCCGGAGCCGGACGCATGTTGTATACGGCCGCCATTTTGCGGGAGTCGTCTGCTCAGTTTGGCCTCTAGTGTGCACGGCGGCCATTTTTGGTTTACTGACTTGCCCTTTCAGGGAGGGCGCTTCTTTGTAGCTTCTCTGGATGAGATCATCAAGGATCTCACAGGTGGGAAGAGTACCTTTCTCCCCGAGCCTAAGCGGGGTAAGGAACCTCGTCGCAGGCCAGGCCCTTCGTTTTCTGCTCAGAAAAAGTTTTTTCGTGCCCCCCGTTCGGCGGGCAAGGTTGCTAAGCCCTCCAAGGCAGCTGCAGGAGGTCAGAAGCAACCATGGCAGCATAAGCAAGAGAAGTCGGACGAGAAGCCCTTCTCCGCATGATGAGTTCCCCTCGCCTGTCGCTCGGGTGGGGGGTCGCCTGCTGGAGTTCGCGGAACAGTGGACCTCTCGCATTTCAGATTCTTGGGTGTGCGAGGTGGTCTCCGCAGGGTACAAAATAGAATTCCATGCCATGCCTCCAGACAGGTTCTTTGCCTCCAATCTGTGGCTTCCCCCAGGGCGACGGTTGGCCCTGATGCGGTCCGTGCAGGATCTGCTCTTCAAGGGGGTGATTGTGCCGGCCACGGAACGCTTCCATGGTTTTTACTCCAACCTGTTTGTGGTCCCAAAGAAGGATGGGGTCAGACCCGTCCTGGATCTGAAGGCGCTCAACGTTTATGTTCGGGCGCGGAAATTCAGGATGGAGTCAATCCGCTCAGTGGTAGCAGCCCTTCACCAGGGGGACTTGCTACCGTCCTTGGATATCAAGGATGTGTAACTGCATGTCCCCATCTGTGTCTCACACCAAAGTTTTTTACGTTTCATGGTGGGCGATCAACACTACCAGTTTGTGGCCTTGCCGTTCGGCCTGACCTCGGCCCCCCGGGTTTTCACCAAACTCCTGGCCCCAGTGTTGGCTCTATTGCGACAGAGGGGCATTGCAGTTCTGGCATATCTGGACGACCTGCTTCTGCGGGCAGAGTCGGCCTCAGCTCTGAGCAACAGCATAGCCATCACACTGCACACCATACAGGGGTTCGGATGGGTGATCAATCGGCCGAAGTCGGTGTTGACTCCGTCACACCGCCTGGAGTACCTGGGTTTAACCTTGGATTCGGTCAGGGCAAAGGTTTTCTCCCCTCAGGAAAACTGCAGTTGCTACAGCAGGCAGTGAGGTCTCTTCTGTCAGAGAAGTGGTCCTCTCTGAGGTTTTGCATGCAGGTCCTGGGGCTCATGGTGTCCACCTTCTAGGCGGTTCCATATGCCCAGAGTCATACCCGGTCCCTGCAGCGCTTGATTCTGCTGCGGTGGGACAAATCTCCTCTATCCCTGGATCGCCTGGTCAAACTGGACCGCGTGGCCAGGTCCTCTCTGATTTGGTGGTTAAGGGCCTCGGCCCTAAGGGAAGGGAAATCCTTCCTCCCCGTGATGTGGTCCATAGTGACCACAGATGCCAGTCTAAGCGGTTGGGGGGGAGTCCTGGGGTTGTTGTCAACCCAGGGTCGGTGGTCTCGGGAGGAAAGTCGGCTCCCGATCAATGTGCTGGAACTTCGGTCCATCAGGCATTGCCTCTCCCATTGGTCGGGAAGGCTGCAAGGGCGCCCTATCAGAGTCCAGTCAGACAATGCCACGGCCGTGGCATATGTGAACCATCAGTGCGGAACAAGAAGCTCGGCGGCAGCATTGGAGGCGGCTCACATTCTGCGGTGGGCAGAGCTTCATGTGCCGGCTCTCTCCGCCGTGTACATTTCGGGCATTGAAAATTGGCAAGGGGATTACCTCAGCCAACAGAGGTTGGATCAGGGAGAGTGGTCCCTGCATCCGGATGTGTTCCGACAACTTTGCCAAAAATGGGGCACTCCAGACGTAGATCTGCTAGCGTCCGGCTCAATCGAAAGGTTCAGACCTTTGTGAGCAGAGCAAGGGATCCGCTGGCGGACGCCCTTGTAGCTCCATGGAGCCAGTATCTGCTCATTTATGTGTTTCCCCTTCTCAAGCTGATTCCGCATCTGTTGCGCAGGATCGAGGTGGAGGGGATTCCAACCATTCTGGTGGCTCCAGATTGGCCTCGGCGTCCTGGGTACACGCCGATGTGGTGCGGATGGTGGTGGATGTTTCCTGGCGTCTCCCGCTTTGCGAGGACCTTCTGTCCCAGGGCCCCAGCTTGCACCCTGCTTTACCCTCTCTGGCTTTGACGGCCTGGCTATTGAATCTCAGGTCCTGAGAGATCGCTGAATTTCCGATTCGGTGATTCCTACCATGCTCAAAGCACGTAAGTGCACTTCTAGGAAGATATACCATCGCACCTGGAAGGCGTATATCGCCTGGTGCGAAGGGGTGGGGTGGAACCCCCGTTCCTTTTCGGTGTCTGGGCTGCTGGCCTTTCTGCAGCAGGGCCTGGACCGTAAACTGGTGTTGAGCACTATCAAGGGCCAGGTGTCTGCCTTGGCCATCTATTTTCAGCGTCCTTTGGTGACGCTTTCGTTGGTTCGCACCTTTATTCAGGGGGTCCGACATGTTGCTCCCCAGGTGCGTACGCCTTTGGCTCCTTGGGACCTCAATCTGGTCCTTTCGGGGCTTCAGAAGCCTCCCTTTGAAAATATCAGGGAAATTTCCTTGCAACTGCTTTTGCAGAAGGTGGCCTTTCTGGTAGCCGTCACTTCTGCCAGACGAGTGTCAGAGTTGGCGGCTCTGTCGTATAGGTCCCCGTATCTGGTCCTACACAAGGATAAGGCGGTTTTGCGCCTGTCACCTTCCTTCTTGCCGAAGGTGGTATCTTCTTTTCACATTAACGAGGACATTGTCTTCCTTCGCTGTGCCCACGCCCATCCCATCCTAAGGAGATCGCCTTGCATTCCTTGGATGTGGTTAGGGCTTTTGTTAGGGTGTATCTTGCGACCGCGGCCTCTTTTCGGAGGTCGGATGCGCTCCTTGTCATGGTGGATGGACCATGCAAGGGCTTGGCGGCCTCTTCGGCCACCATTTCTCGATGGATTCGACAGACAGTGACCCGTATATATGACTTGCGGGGTCTTGAGCTCCCCTTTCCAGTCACGGCTCACTCTATCAGGGCGATTAGCACTTCCTGGGCTTTCCGACATCAAGTGTCGGTTTCTCAAGTGTGCAGAGCGGCTACATGGTCCTCAGTGCACACCTTTACTAAGTTTTACAAAGTTGATTTGTCAGCATCCTCGGATGCTGCTTTCGGCCGCAAAGTTTTGCAGGCCGCTGTGTGAGATTCCTCCAGATTGTTATGGAGAATTCCCCATTGGGTGAAGTTTTGTTTTTGCATTACTCACCCTTCTTTTGACACTGCTTTGGGATATCCCCAGGCGTAATGAAGAGTTGCTGCTTCCATCAATAAACGAAAGAGAAAATAGGATTTTGTTAACTCACCGTAAAATCCTTTTCTCATAGTTCATTGACAGATGCAGCACCCCACCCCTCTTTTTTGGTTAGAGCTTGCACTGCTTGTTACGGACTGAAGGCTGACCGGTGGGGGTTACACCAGGGAGGAACGCCCCCTGGGAGGGGCTGTGTCTGCATTTAGCTGAACTGAAGTTCTGCCTAGTCCACTCCTAGTGAAAGGTAGCATAACCCCAGACGTAATGAAGAGTTGCTGCATCCGTCCTATTTTTCCACATATACATTGATAGTGCTGCCCACCCAAACACCCAAGTAGGTGAATTCCTCAACCCACCTAAGTGATGTATGTGTATCAGAACCGGATACAGATGGGTGAAGCGGAAAAGCACAGACTTATCCCAGTTAATACAATCTCCCGAAAACCTACGGAAACTATTAAAAAGGGCTAGTGCTGATTGGAGGGAAGAGGAGGCATCAGCAAGGTGGAGTAGGGAATCATCGGCTTACAAGGACAACTTCTCTATCGTTCCAACCCTTATGCCCTTCACCCCCGGATCAGCTCTGAGAAGGATAGCAAGAGGCTCCAGCGCCAGGGTAAATAGAGCCGGGGACAAGGGTCATCCCTGGCGTGTTCACTTACCCAACGGGAAATAATCTGACAAGCTGCCATTGGTCTGGACTCACGCAAGCGGGCGAGCATAAAGTAGCTTTATCCAGGACACAAACCCAGGATCCAACCCAAAACGTGAGACAACCGCCCATAACTAGCCCCATTTAAGAGAGGCCACAACACCAGTAGTCTCTGAGTCTGCCAAGGCCATATGGGTGGAAAGCCTCCATATGTTAAGTTTTTTCAGGCTTAGGGATCACCACTATTACTGTCTCACTAATAGATTCTGGGAGAGACTCCCATTGTCAAAGACTTAACCATCAAGGAATGTAATCGAGGAGTTAGGTCGTCTGCATATGTATTATAGAATTCCACAGGATTCCTGTCTGGGCCAGGGGTCTTCCCTGACTGGAGTAATCCCAGAGCCCTCTACCTCCTTCAAAGTGATGGGTGCATCAAACTTATCCTGGTACGTTCCAAACAGGGAAATCTATGTCCTCTAAATAGGATTCTAACTCACTAACTGGATAAGTCGTTCGAGAGCTATAAATGATCTGGTAATGTGAGGCAAAGCACTAATTAATATCCATCGGGGTGGAGTTACAAGTCCCAGTATGGTCAACCCCACCATTTGCTGGCTTGGTTGTCTAAGGTACAATCTCCTCGTCTTTTCACCCTGCTCAAAAATTCGTTGAGACTGGTGAAGCAACTTCTTAGTCAGGGTCATTCGTAGGAGGGTCTGTAGTCGAGTGTAATGGTGAGGGTCTTGAGTGCAGACATAGTGCCTCTTGAGCCCTAGCCGCTGCCTCCTTTACAACCAGCTCTGCTCTCTTCTCCCTACGGACTCCAGCTATAAGGGTTTGATACTGGCCACAGGAAAATGCCTTAAAGGCATACCACACAATTGCATCAGAAGCTGAGTTGGGGTCAACACCCCAATATGTGAGCAGCTGAGATTTAAACCAAGATTCTACTGTAACATCAGAAATCCAAAATCTCAAGAGCCTCCAGAGCTTGTCGGAGGGAGTGGTGAAGCTGAGATTCAGCCCCCTTTATTCTGATACCCCTAACTAAAATCTAGTGGAACCAGTTGCCTTTAACCACTTTAAGACCGAGCCTGTTTTTTGGGTTCGGTGGTTACGAGTTAAAATCAAGTTTTTTTGCTATAAAATTACTAAGAACCCCCAAACGTTAGAAAAAATATATATATAACACCCTAGAGAATAAAATAGCGGCCATTGCAAAACTTTATATCACACTGTATTTGCGTAGTGGTCTTACAAGCGTGATTTCTTTTGAAAAAATTGACTTTTTGAGTTAAAAAATAAGACAACAGTAAAGTTAGGCCAATTTTTTCCATATTGTGATAGATAATGTTACGCCGAGTAAAATGATACCCAACATGTCATGCTTCAAAATTGCGTCCGTTCGCAGAATGGCGACAAACTTTGCAACATAAAAATCTCCATTGGCGACGTTTAAAAAATTCTACAGGTTAGCATTTTTGAGTTACAGAGGAGCTCTAGTGCTAGAATTGTTGCTCTCACTCTAACGATCGCGGCGATACCTCACATGTGTGGTTTGCACACCGTTTTCATATGTGGGCGGGACTTACATATGCGTTCGCTTCTGCGCGCGAGCTCGCAAGGACGGTGCGCTTTAAATTTTTTTTTTCCTTAATTATTTATTTTATTTTTACACTGTAATTTTTTTTTTTTTAATTTTGATCACTTTTATTCCTATTACAAGAAATGTAAACATTCCTTGTAATAGAAAAAAGCATGCCAGGACCTCCCAAATATGAGATCTGGGGTCAAAAAGACCTCAGATCTCATATTTACACTTATATGCAAAAAAAAAAAAGTCCCCTTTAAGACCATTGAGCGGAAGTGACATATACCGGGGTTATGGTAGCTATCTGCTACCATAACAATGGTATTCCACTTCAAACTGCCACCTAATTAGTAAATCGAGTCCACCTGTGTGTAATTTTCTCTCTGTATAAATACAGTTGTTCTGTGAAGCCCTCAGAGGTTTGTTAAAGAACTTTCATAAACAAAAAGCATCATGAAGGCCAAGGAACACACCAGACAGGTCGGGATAAAGTTGTGGAGAAGTTTAAGGCAGGGTTAGGTTATAAAAAAAATATCCCAAGCTTTGAACATCTCACAGAGCACTGTTCAATCCATCATCCGAAAATGGAAAGAGTATGGCACAACTGCAAGCCTACCAAGACGTGGCTGTCCTCCCTACACTGAGGGCATAGCAAGGAGAGCATTAATCAGAGAAGCAGCCAAGAGGTCCATGGTAACTCTGGATGAGCTACAGAGATCCACAGCTCAGGTGGAAGAATCTGATGTGCACCCCACAAATCTGGCCTTTATGGGAGAGTGGCAAGAAAGCTATAAGAAGTCCCGTTTGCAGTTTGCGAGAAGCCATGTGGGGGACACAGCAAAACATGTGGAAGAAGTTTCTCTGGTCAGATAAGACCAAAATTTAACTTTTTGGCCTAAAACCAAAGCCTAAAAGTGTGGTGGAAAACTAACACTGCACATAACCCTAAATACACCACCCCCCCCCCTCCCGAAATATGATGGTGACAGTATCTTGTTGTGGGGATGCTTTTCTTCAGCAGGGACAGGGAAGCTGGTCAGATTTGATGGGAAGTCTGCAAAAGACTTGAGGCTGGAGCGGATGTTCACCTTCCAGCAGGACAATGACTGTAAACATACAGCCAGAGCTACAGTGGAATGGTTTAGAATAGATCAAAGCATATTCATGTGTTAGAATGGTCCAGTCATAAATCCAATTGAGAATCTGTGGCAAAACTTGAAAATTGCTGTTCAGACGCTCTCCATCCAATCTGACAGAGCTTGAGCTATTTTGCAAAGAAGAATGGACAAAAATTTCACTCTCGATGTGCAAAGCTGGTAGAGACATCCCCAAAAAGACTTGCGGCTGTAATTGCAGTGAAAGGGGGTTCTACAAAGTATTGACTCGGGGCTGAATGAAAATGCACGCCACACTTTTCATATATTTATTTGTAAAAAAATGTTGAAAACCATTTATCATTTTCCTTCCATTGCACAATTATGTGCCACTTTGTGATGGTTTATCACATAAAATCACAATAGAATACATTTACATTTTTGGTTGTAACATGGCAAATTGTGGAAAATTTCAAGGGCTATGAATACTTTTTTAAGGCACTGTACATCTGGCCACCCATAGAGCTGTCACAGGTCTGCCAGGCACAAATGGAACGGCACAGATGTAAAAAACTGACTGAAAGGACCCTAAATCAGAACAAAAAGGACAGAAATACAAATCCTTTGGCTGGTAAAACCTCTTTTACACACACACACACATCAGTGGCGTCCCTTCCATTCTGGGCGCATGGGCTCCCCCATCCATGCATCCAGCCCTCTAATCTACATGCAGGATGCCGGATGCATGGATGCCAATGGGGGTGTTTTTTTTTTGTTTGAAGCACGTGATTAGAGCGAGCTCTAATAGGCGTCAAAAAAGGGTGGACTCGGGGCGCAGAGCACTGCGCTCCGAGCCCACCCAGCTGTGTGACAATAGCGAATGAATATTCGCTATTTTCACACTGATTCTCCTCCCCGCTGATCAGGAAGGAACAATTCTTTTTTTCAGATCCTCAGAGAGTTCTTTGCCATGAGGTGCCATATTGAACTTCCTCTGACCAGTATGAGAGAGTGAGAGCGATAACACCAAATTTAACACACCTGCTCCCCATTCACACCTGAGACCTTGTAACACTAATGAGTCACATGGCACCAGGGAGGGAAAATGGCTAATTGGGCCCAATTTGGACATTTTCACTTAGGGGTGTACTCACTTTTGTTGCCAGCAGTTTAGACATTAATGGCTGTTTGTTGAGTTAATTTGAGGGGACAGCAAATTTACACTGTTATACAAGCTGTACACTCACTACTTTACATTGTAGCAAAGTGTCATTTCTTCAGTGTTGTCACATGAAAAGATAGAATAAAATATTTACAAAAATGTGAGGGGTGTACTTATGTGAGATACTGTAGAAACAGTGTAGAGTATATACAGTCAGTGCAGTATATAGATACAGTGTCGAGTATATACAGTCAGTGCAAGACTATATATATATATATATATATATATATATATACAGATATATTATATGACATATAGACATATATATATATATATATATATATATATATATATATACAGTATATTATATATATATATATTTACAGGGCATTCAGTGTAGACTATATACTGCCAGTGCAGGCAGTGTAAGAATATATATACACAGTATAGTGTGTATATATATATGTTCTTTTATATATATATATATATATATATATATATATATATATATATATATATATAGACGCTGCATTCAGTGTAGACTATATACCATGCATGCTCGGATAAGGGTCCAGCATAGCATGGTTGTGGGGGTCTGTGAGTGGGGGGCTTATCGGAATCTGGAAGCCCCTTTATAAGGGGCCCCCAGATCCCGTCCCTCCATGTGAATGAGTATGGGGTACATTGTACCCCTACTCATTCACCAAAACAGTGTCAAAAAAAGAAAAAAAACCACAGGAGATAATTAGGGACAAGTCCTTTATTAAAGAGGGAAAAAAAGTGTCCCACAAAGTACATCCACGTCAATCACAGCACGCAACGGATGAGAAAAAAAAATCCTGAAAAAGCTCCTCCTCTTTTTCCGTTTGACAGCTCTTATAAAGGCTAGGGCAGGGCCACCCGATGAGGGCGACCCAACCCCCTTCTGACGTCATGTGCCATCAGAGGGGGGCAGGGTCACTCAGTTACATCATCGGGTGGCCCCGCCCTTGTGTAGAAATAAACTGTCAAGGCAAAAATAGGTCAGTCGGTGGGAGCCCTCCCAATAGAGAGGAGCTGTTTCTGTTTTTTTTTATTATTTTTTGGGTCGTCGCGTTCCGTGATTGACGATGGATTACATTGGGGACACTTTTTTTCTTTTTTTATAAAGGACTTGTGCCAAACCGTCTCTTGTGTTTTTTTCTTTTTTGACACTTTTTTGGTGAATGAGTAGGTGTACAATGTACCCGATATTCATTCGCATGGGGGGCAGTATCTGGGAGCCCCCTTGTTATAGGGGCTTCCAGATTCCAATAAGCCTCCCACCCGCAGATCCCGACAACCACAGCCCAGGGTTGTCAGGAAGAGGCTCTTGTCCCCATCAACATGGGGACAAGGTGCTTTGGGCGGGCAGAGCCCCTCTGCTCCAAAGCACCCACCCCCCATGTTGAGGGCATGTAGCCTGGTATGGATCAGGAGGGGTCGAATGTCCTGGTATGGACTGGGGGGACCCCACACAATTTGCAATTTTGTTCAGTGATTTTCATCTATATTGCCGGGAGCCGGCAATACATTACAACCGCGAGCAATTTAAATGACAATTTTTCCTTTAGAAATGTAATTTTGCGGCGGCACTGTTCTAAACATCACACAGATGCGCCACTTTACAGGCAGACTAAGGAGACCCCCCTAGGCACGATAGTTAAAGGAATATTTCATTTTTATTTTTTCCCTTTAATCATTATTAAAATCACTGCTGCTGAAAATGAAAGGATCCATTTAAAAACTTTTGTTTGCATTGATACATGTCCCCTAGGGCAGTACCCAGGTCCCCATACACTTTTTATGGCAATAAAATATTTTGTGGCTCCCACTACCTCCAGGTACAGGTGGTCACCATGGGAACATGTTGCGCCCCCTCTTATGCCAACTTGTACCTGGGAGAGTAGGAAAGACTACTTTTCTCAGGTGGGGATGCGTCAGTGTACACATGCCACACTCTTGCATGGCATTGGTACATCAACGACATCTTCAGCCATTGGAATGGCTCAGTCACCTTGTTGAATCAATTTTTGAGTCATATCAATGATGATAATTCATTCAACATGAAATTCAGTTCTACGCATATCACTTTTCTTGATTTGACGATACAAAAACATACGGATGGCCGCCTGTTGAGTGATTTATTTAGAAAGCCCACAGCAGGTAACACCATATTGGAGGCTTCCATCCTATATCACTCAAAACCTCTATTCCATATGGACAATATATCAGTGCTAGACAAAATTGCTCAGATGAGGTCCTCTTTGAAAAGGAAGCAGAACTATTGGGAACTCAATTACGCGAAAGGAGGTATTCTGATTCATGCCTTAGGAAAGCCTACAATAGAGCTAAAGAAATATCACGAAATTAACTTCTTTTTCCAAAAAAAAAGAAACAAATCAATGCATCTACTAGGATAATTATAGCAATTAGTCAACAATACAGACAAATTAGTGAAATTTACAAAAAGTATTGGTACCTATTGAGCATGGACCCCAATCTAGCTCCATTTGTGACAGATCCCCCATTGGTCACATTCCAAAGGGCTCCATCACTACAAGACAAATTGGTCCACAGCGAGTTCCAAGTAACCAAAAATCCTAAACCAATAGACGCAGGTGCTTTCCCTTGTAAAAATGTGGCTATTGTAAGTATATGGACACATGCAAAAACATCACACTCCTTAATGGGGGAAAAGTTTATAGCACAACAGTTTGTTAACTGCCGCACTGAGGGTGTCATATATGTTATGACATGCGAGTGCGACTGTTACTATGTCGGCAAAACGAAACTCGAATTTTGGTGCCGCATTTACCAGCACATCACAAGTATAATTAAAAAGGACCCTGATCTTCCTTTGGGAAAACATAGTTCCCTAGTACATGGCGAACTCATCCCCAAAGTAAAATTCCTAACATTGAATCACTTCTATATTAGACCAAGAGGCAGGGATTTTAATAAAACACTATTAAAAAAAACTAATTAAAATGGATATTTCACTTACAGGCCACTAAGCCACCAGGCCTTAACAAAACAGTTAATTTCACCCCATTTCTACCTGGTTTTGTTATTGGTATATGTGAAAAGAATCTATAAATATGCTTGAAATATTTCCGTAAAAAATTGAACTTTGTGGTTAATATGTTTTCTTTTTTCCTTTATTTCTGTCTCTTTGTAGAATGTTGATATGCAATCTAATAATGAGATGTCCTCATTACTATCTGTCTCTTTGTAGAATGTTGATATGCAATCTAATAACGAGATGTCCTCATTACTATGTGCCACCACTAGAAGTCTCCCTTCCCAGCATCAGGTACCATCTTAGAGCAAAAATCCAACACAGCATTTTGCTGTATATCCACAGGAGCACCTGTAACACACACATTAACGCTGAACCTCACTACCAGCGTAGACTGCAGATGTGCAGGAACAACATTAAGACCCGCATACTAAGGACAAGGTAGACTCACTGAATAACTACATACTAAGCTGAGAGTTTCTGTCAGGAAAATGGACTTCCTGGCCGTTTCTGGCCTCCCGTGCGCACTAATGGCGCCAATAGCGGCCATTTAAGCAGGACAGCACCAGGAAGCAAGTGCTGTCCGTTCTACAGCTTTACCGCCACTTGTGACCCCGTGTCTGCTCTGAAGTGACTTCCTGCATCTGTGACCCCGGCTATCTTTGGACTTTGTTTGCATCCTGCCTGCCCCGACCCCTGGCCTGTCTACGACTACTCTCCTGCCTGATCCTGTGTACTTCTGCTGCCTGCACGTTGCCAACCCTGCCTGCACCCCGACCATCTGCCTGTCTCATCCTTCTGTACCACATTGCCAGCACGTTGCCGACCTGGACTGTACCGCTATGCTTCTGCCAAGCACGAGCTTCAGCGGACCTTCACCCACCACCAGTGACCAAGTCCAGCCCTCGTGCCCCCCTGTCTACACTAGCAGGGGTTTGCGAACCAGGGTCGTAAGAGAGGTTGTCCCCTGCATAAGTCAGACTCAACTACCATGTACGTGACAATAACGGACAGCCATGTCCGAGTCTGCGCAGGGGACCTCTACCATGGGAGACTTATGTGGACACTTGGCGGGACTCATGCAAGCTGTTAAGGGTCTACAAGAAGGATATACCCGATTGGAGGACAAGATCCGTGAGCTTTCTGTGTCACCCTCAGCCAGTCCTGGCCAGCCTGCCTCACGCACCATTGTGGCCTCACCAACCGAGCCTAAGGTGCCTATACCCAAGCGGTTCGCAGGGGACCGCAGGACATTTCGGGCTTTCCGCAATTCCTGCAAGTTATACTTTGCCCTCCAGCCATTGACTTTCTCCTTGGAAGTCACTAAAGTGGGGCTAGTGGTCTCACTCCTGCAGGAGGAACCCCAGGCATGGGCCCACAGTCTTCTGGAGCAAAGGGCTCCCGAGACTACTACCTTAGATTGCTTCTTCCGAGCGATGGCCCAACTCTACGAGGACCCCCATCAGGCCGCTATGGCTGAAGCGGCCCTCCATGCCCTGCAGCAGGGCTGCCGTACGGCCAAAGATTATGTGTCGGAGTTTCGGCGCTGGAGCGCAGACACCGTGTTAGGAAAAGACTGTGCTAAGGGTTAATGACATTTGATTGTTGTTTCCTCTATTCCCTGAATGAGCAGCTCTATTTAAACTTCCTGCTTCCTGTAGCAAGTGCTGTCCGTTCTACAGCGTTCCAGTGTGTTCCCGTGACCTGTTTGCTAAAAACTTCCTGTATCTGCTTGCCCGACCTTGATTGAACTCTGCCTGTACCGACCCTCTGCCTGTTTACGACCACGCTTCTGCCTGACCCCCTTGTACCGCACCAGCCAGCCTGTTAACGACCCTGCCTGCACCTGACGACCCGTTTGCCTGCTCCCTTGCACTGCACCAGCCAGCCTGTTAACGACCCGGCCTGCACCTGACGACCCGTTTGCCTGCTCTCTAGTACCACACCAGCCAGCCTGTTGCCGACCCGGCCTGCATCACCACTCTTCTGTCTGCATGAGCTCCTGGAGGATCCTCACAACACCACCGGCATCCGCACCAGCCCTCGTGCCCCCCTGTGCTCCGGAATCTCCTGTCTGCTCTACCAGGGGTTCCTGAACCAGGGTCGTAAGAGAGGTTGCCCTCTGCACAGACTCCATCACCAGGTACGTGACAGAAATGGACAGCCATGTCTGAGTCTGAGCAGGGGCCCTCTCCGCTGCATGAACTCTGTCAACATTTGGACGGTCTCTCTCGAGCCGTGCAACCCCTGCAGGCAGACTACACTCAGCTCCAGACCCAGCTCCGGGAAATTGCCCCATCGGGGGCTTGTCAGCGGTCAATGGAACCCACAGTGCCTTTGCCTGAACGGTTCTCAGGGGACCGTAGAAAGTTCAGAGCGTTCCGCTGTGCCTGTGAACTTTATCTCAGCCTGCAGCCCCACACCTTCTCCTTGGAAGCCACGAAGGTGGGACTGGTGATTTCCCTACTGCGGGACGAGCCCCAACTATGGGCCCACCGGCTCCTGGAGCAAGGGGCGTCTGAGGTATCAGATTTGTCTCGGTTCTTCCAAGCAATGGCTCGGCTGTATGAAGACCCGCATCAGGCGGCCACTGCCAAACCTGCACTCCACGCCCTCCGACAAGGCCGCCGTCCGGCGGAGGAGTATGTATCAAAATTCAAGCGTTGGAGCTCCGACACGGCCTGGAATGAAGCTGCTCTGCGCCACCAGTTCCAGCGGGGTTTGGCCGACCCCCTGAAGGATGAATTGGCTCGTGTTGGGACGCCATCCTCCTTGGAGAGGCTCATTGACCTGGCCATCCAGATCGATCGGCGCCTTCGTGAATGCAGAGCGGAAAGTGCCAAGGTGAACCTGCGACCTTTGTGGTTGTTACCCCCCACTGGGGATTGCCAAAAGGCACTCTGGCTGGCTCCACCATTGTCACCTCTCCTCCTCAGAGACTGCCTGAACCCCAGCAGCGGGGTGTGGCATACTCGGCATTGACCTCTGAAGAGAAAGAGCGCCGAAGGAACCTCAGCCTCTGCCTCTCCTGTGGAGAGCCGGGGCACTTAGTGCGCTCCTGTCCGTCCAAGTTGGAAAGATGTCTTGCCACCTCTCCTCAACCAGCACCTGTTGGGGCGACTCACCTCACCCTCTCTCTGCTTTTACAGTTTCCTGGAGGAGCCGTTACCGTCTCTGCTATTATAGACTCAGGTGCACGCAGTTGCTTCCTGGACCTCAGCTTTGCGGCACAACACAGGATACCCCTGCGACCCAAGACTCGCAGGATGGCGGTGCACCTGGCGGATGGCACAACTTTGAAATCTGGCCTGGTCTCAGAGGAGACCACCCCTCTGACCACCACGATGCAGGGAGGCCATCGGGAGCTACTCACCCTCGATACCATCGCCTCACCCATCTTCCCTGTTATTTTTGGTCTGCCTTGGCTTCAGGCCCATAATCCCACCATTGACTGGTCCTCTGGGGAAGTCCAGTTCCAGTCCCAGTATTGCCACAAGCACTGCTTCCCCCGGATTCCTGGAACCGATCCTGCCCTACTAACCCTGGACCTTGATCCGGAGCCTGAAATCAGTCAGCTCGTCCCCAGCGTCTACCACGCCTTTTAGCAAAAAGGGGGCTGAGGTCCTTCCGCCTCATAGACTGTATGACTGCCCCATTGAGCTTCTCCCCGGTGCAGAGATTCCCTTTGGAAGGATATACCCGCTGACAGAGCTGGAACTCGGCACCCTGAAGTCCTATATTGACGAGAATCTCAAAAAGGGCTTCATCTGTGCTTCTACGTCCCCGTCTGGGGCAGGCATCTTTTTCGTAGAGAAGAAGGACCATTCCCTGCGGCCATGTATTGATTACCGGGAGCTCAATAAAGTCACGGTGAAGAACCGCTACCCGCTTCCACTTGTTCCGGAATTGTTTCAGCGCCTGGGGACCGCCACCGTGTTCACTAAATTAGACCTCCGGGGAGCTTACAACCTGGTGCGGATCAGAGAAGGCGATGAATGGAAAAAGGGGGCCTTTCGTACTAATTTCGGTCACTTCGAGTACTTGGTGATGCCATTCGGTTTATGTAATGCCCCAGCTACCTTTCAGCATTTAATAAATTACATATTCAGGGACTTCCTTGACCTCTTTGTCATCGCCTACCTCGATGATATTTTGATTTTCTCACCTTCTCTGGAGCTCCACCGTGTCCATGTCAAACAGGTACTGGGTCGCCTCCGCCAACATGGCCTCTATGCTAAACCGGAGAAGTGTGAATTCGAGCAGGCAAGCATCCAGTTCCTTGGACTTATTATCTCAGTCAGAGGCATTAGGATGGACCCCCCGCTGCCATCCTGGACTGGCCCGCTCCGGTCGACAGGAAAGGAACCCAGAGATTCATAGGGTTTGCAAACTTCTATAGGAAGTTTATCCAGGGATTTTCCTCCATCATCTCCCCCATCACACACCATTGGACTCCTGAGGCACAAACAGCCTTCGAAAAACTCAAAGGACTGTTTACATCAGCACCCATCCTGAAGCACCCGGACCCCGCTCTGCCCTATGTTCTGGAAGTGGATGCATCCGAAGTGGCAGTCGGGGCTATTCTTTCTCAAAGGCAAGGTACAAAGGCGCTGCTACACCCAGTGGCGTTTTTCTCACGCAGACTGTCCCCCCCCTGAAAGGAACTATGATGTGGGGGACCGTGAGCTCCTTGTTATTAAAGCCGCTCTGGAGGAATGGCAGTATATCCTAGAGGGGGCAACGCATCCGATTCTCATCTATACGGACCACCGTAATCTGGAATACCTGAGAGTTGCGAAGAGACTAAAACCCCGCCAAGCCAGATGGGCGCTATTCTTCGCCCGATTTACCTTTCATATTACTTACAGGCCCGCGTCGAAGAACACTAAACCTGACTCCCTGTCACGCATGTTCAATATACCGGAAGTTTCAACATCTCCTGACACCATACTATCTCCAGGCAACTTCCTATTGTTACAGGAGGATGTGCTGTCGCGGATCTGGCAAGCTTCCCTGGGGTCAGACCCCCTCCCGGGAACATCTCTGCAGCTCAAGGACGGATTGTTCTGGCAGGGTACCAAGATTTTTGTTCCGGAGCACCTACGAACAGCAGTTTTGGACCTCTGCCATGACCACCACCTCACTGGGCACTTCGGGACACGCAAGACCTTGGAACTAGTGCAACGCATGTTCTGGTGGCCCCGAGTGGGAGAGGACTGTAAGGCTTATGTGGGATCATGCACAACCTGCAGTCGGTGTAAGGGGAGTGAGACTCTTAAACCTTTACCTGTTCCGGAGAGGCCCTGGAGCCACATATCCATGGATTTCATTGTGGAGTTACCCCCTTCTGAAGGCTGCTCGACCATCTTTGAGGTAGTGGATAGACTCTCCAAGATGGCCCACTTCCTGCCTATGAAAGGCACACCTTCGGCCGCAGAGACGGCCAAAATATTCATTAAGGACATTGTCCGGTTACACGGAATTCCAAGGGATGTGGTGTCCGATCGTGGCGTGCAATTCACGTCCAGGTTCTGGAGGTCTTTGTGCAAGTCCCTGAAGATCAGCCTATCCCTGTCCTCAGCATATAACCCCCAAATGAACGGCCAGACAGAGCGTACCAACCAGACTCTAGAACAGTACTTACGCTGCTTCTCGTCGTTCTCCCAGGACGACTGGGTTACGCTCCTACCCCTGGCGGAGTTCGCGTACAACAACTCAGTCCACTCGGCCACCCAGCAATCACCCTTCTTTGCCAATTACGGCTACCATCCCGCCTTCTTGTCCAATGCCTGCCCAGAAAACCCGGTGCCAGCTGTGTCCGACTTATTGAACTTTTTCGCCTCCAATAATAAACTCCTGCAGGAGACAATGGCACGAACACAGGCAACCAATAAGGAACCGTATGACAAGAAAAGGCGTGGCGAACTAAACCTGGAGCCAGGTAATCAGGTATGACTATCCACCCTCAACTTAAGATTGGCATGTCCATCCAGGAAACTTGGTCCTAAATTTATTGGGCCCTTCCCCATCAAACGAAAAATCAACGAGGTAGCCTACGAACTGGAACTGCCTGAGTCACTCCGCATCCACCCGGTCTTCCACATATCGTTGTTAAAGCCTAAGGTCCGCAACCCCTTCTCTGAGCGGCAGACAGGTCCACCGGCACCAGTAGTAGTTGACGCAATGGAGGAATTCGAGGTGGAATCCATTCTGGATTGCAGGAGGAGAGGTGATACCATCCAGTACCTAGTTAAGTGGAGAGGCTATGGGCCCGAAGAGAGTTCATGGGAGCCCGAAAACCATATCCATGCTAAAGAGCTCATCAAACGATTCTGGAGAAGGCACCCAGACTTAAGGGCCCGGCTGGGCATCCGGAGGCTGCCCCTTGGGGGGGGGGGGCAATGTTAGGAAAAGACTGTGCTAAGGGTTAATGACATTTGATTGTTGTTTCCTCCATTCCCTGAATGAGCAGCTCTATTTAAACTTCCTGCTTCCTGTAGCAAGTGCTGTCCGTTCTACAGCGTTCCAGTGTGTTCCCGTGACCTGTTTGCTAAAGACTTCCTGTATCTGTGAACCGGCTTGCCCGACCTTGATTGAACTCTGCCTGTACCCACCCTCTGCCTGTTTACGACCACGCTTCTGCCTGACCCCCTTGTACTGCACCAGCCAGCCTGTTAACGACCCTGCCTTCACCAGACGACCCGTTTGCCTGCTCCCTTGCACCGCACCAGCCAGCCTGTTAACGAACCGGCCTGCACCTGACGACCCGTTTGCCTGCTCCCTTGTACCACACCAGCCAGCCTGTTGCCGACCCGGCCTGCATCACCACTCTTCTGTCTGCACGAGCTCCTGGGGGATCCTCACAACACCACCGGCATCCGCACCAGCCCTCGTGCCCCCCTGTTCTCTGGAATCTCCTGTCTGCTCTACCAGGGGTTCCCGAACCAGGGTCGTAAGAGAGGTTGCCCTCTGCACAATCAGACTCCATCACCAGGTACGTGACACACCGCCTGGAATGATGCCACCCTCCGTCACCAATTCCGGCTGGGTCTCTCAGAGCTGCTCAAAGACGAGCTGGCCTGCGTGGAGGTACCACCATCCCTCGACGCTCTGATCAATTTGGCCATTCCAAATAGATCACCGCCTGTGGGAACGCAGAGCTGAGAGACCCGCAGCGCCTGCACGTCTCACCTGGAGGATGTCCACAGATCCCGGGTATCTTGGTCTTAACCCGGGCATTGCTTCCTCCGTTTCACCAGACCCACCGGAGCCTGTATGCATTGGGCTTCCCCGCCCACCAATGTCCCCGGAAGAACGCCAGCGACGCATGTCGCAGAACCCGTGCCTGTACTGCGGAGGTCCTGGGCACCTGGTCCAGAACTGCCCCGCCAAAGCAAGCAAGGGTGCACCTCTTCCTTCTGAATAATTGATGTACTTGCCCAATGACAAAGTTCATCTTCTGCTTCCCATTTCCCTGCAATTCCCCAGTGGAGACATCCAAGTACAGGCAATCATTGACTCAGGTGCGTGTAGCTGTTTTGTCGATGCCACCTTTGCAGCGCACCACCAGATACCCCTTCGACCTAAGGATCACCCCATGCTAGTTCGGCTCGCTGATGGGTTGACCATTAAATTGGGCACCGTCACTCAAGAGACTCTCCCTATGCTGGCCGCCACGGAAGGAGGTCACCGGGAACTTCTACGGCTGGACGCCATCGCGTCCCCACTCTGTCCAATTATCTTGGGCCTCTCCTGGCTACGGGCTCACAACTCTACCATTAATTGGGCAACTGGTGAGGTCCGCTTTGGCTCTCTCTACTGTGCCAACCACTGCCTGACGCAACCCCGGGAATCTCCTCCATCTGTGCTCGGTCTGAATAGTGATAGTGACCAGGAAAGCCACCTGCTAGTCCCAGCACCCTATCACGACTTCCTGGACGTATTTAGCAAAAAAAGGGCTGACGTCCGCCCACCACACCGACCTTATGATTGTCCAATTGACCTCTTACCCGGGACCGAAGTTCCCGTCGGTCTGATTTTTCCCCTGTCCAAAATGGAGTTGGTAGCCCTCAAGGCATACCTGAACGAGAACTTGGCTAAGGGGTTCATTAGACCCTCCACCTCGCCTGCTGGGGTGGGAATCTTCTTCGTTGAAAAGAAGGACCGCTCTCTGAGACCCTGTATAGACTACAGGGACCTTAATCGGATCACTGTCAAAAACCAGAATCCCCTGCCTTTGGTCCCAGAACTTTTCCAGAGAATCGGAGCAGCAACAGTCTTCACTAAGTTGGACCTCTGTGGGGCATACAACCTGATCCGCATCCGGGAAGGAGATGAGTGGAAAACGGCATTCCGCACCCGGTTCGGTCACTTGTAATGCCGTTCAGACTGTGCGCCCCAGCTACATTCCAGCACTTAGTGAACAGCATATTTCGGGACTTTTTGGATCAATTTGTGGTTGTCTACTTAGATGACATTTTAATCTTCTCCCCATCTCTGGAAGAACACCACCAGCATATAAAAAAGCGTACTTGCCCGCCTCCGGCAACACGGCCTGTACGCCAAAGCAGAAAAGTGTGCCTTCGAATGTGCCAACATCTCTTTTTTGGGCTTCCATATCACCACTTCAGGAATTTCCATAGATCCACAGAAAGTTTCAGCAATTCAGGACTGTCCGGCCCCAGTCGACAAAAAGGGAGTCCAGCGCTTCGTCGGCTTCACAAATTTTTACTGGAAATTTATTAGGGGCTTCTCAGCAGTTATCTCACCCGTAACACAGCTTATCAAGCAAGATGTACGCTTCCGCTGGACTCCTGAAGCCCAAGAAGCCTTTTCCAGGCTCAAAAAGTTGTTTACCTCAGCTCCCGTCCTGAAGCATCCAGATCCTGCTCTGCCCTATATTCTTGAAGTGGATGCTTTGGAGACAGCAATAGGAGCAGTTCTTTCGCAGAGACGAGGTCCAAAAGCCTCGCTCCACCCCATCGCCTTCTTTTCCAGGAAACTTTCACCACCAGAAAGAAATTATGATGTGGGTGACAGGGAACTGCTGGCGATCAAGTCTGTCCTGGAGGAATGGCGGTACATCCTGGAAGGAGCCTCACATCCTATCCTAGTGTTTATGGATCACAAGAACCTTGAGTACCTAAGGACTGCAAAAAGACTGAAACCCCGTCAGGCACGATGGGCACTTTTTTTCTCAAGGTTCCAGCTGCATATTACCTACCGGCCGGGGGGCAAGAATATAAAGCCGGATGCTCTGTCCCTCATGTTTCTGAAGATAATTCACCGCCCGACACCATTTTGCCGGCCCACAGCCTCCTATTGACACAGGAAGACCTCCTTACCCGGTTCAGGCGATCCCTTGCTGGTCTCACCATATCACTGAACTCCGGACTTACATCAAGAGATGGGCTGTGGTGGTACAATGACCAGCTCTACGTTCCACAGGAGCTACGCCCAACCATCCTCAACCACTGCCATGATCTCCAATTGGCCGGGCACTTCGGTGGGCGCAAGATGGCAGAACTACTCTCCCGGTCGTTTTGGTGGCCTCACTTAGCGGAAGATTGTAAGAACTATGTGGCAGCCTGTCCTGTCTGTGCCATCAACAAGACAGAGAAGTCTAAGGCATGGGGGTTACTTAACCCATTACCCACTCCTAAATGACCATGGTCCCAGATTTCAATGGACTTTATAGTCGAGCTACCACCTTCCGCTGGATTCAACACTATTTTTGTAGTAGTGGACCGCCTGACAAAAATGGCCCACTTCATACCTATGAAGGGCACCCCCACAGCTGCCGAAACTGCATAAGCCTTCATCAAAGAGGTGGTGCGGTTGCACGGCATCCCTACTAACATTGTGTTGGATAGGGGGGTGCAGTTTACGTCCCGTTTTTGGAAGGCCCTATGCTCCTCCCTGGGTATCGACTTAGCTTTCTCTTCAGCTTACCGCTCACTGTCCAACTGTCCAACGGGCAGACGGTGAAGACCAACCAGACCGTAAAGCAGTATCTCTGCTGCTATTCTTCATATGCTCAGGATGACTGGATCTCTTTACTGCCAACTGCTGAGTTTGCTTATAATAACTCAATTCACTCAGCGACCAAGCAATCCCCATTTTGGGAAAACCTTGGGTACCACCCTACCTTTATGCCTGACTTGCCTACAGAAAGTACTGTACCTGCGGCCCTGGAAGTCACGCAGTTCTTAAAAAGGAATAATAAACTCCTTCAGGAGACTATTGCTCAGACTCAGGCGACCAATAAAAGGAATTTCTACAAAGGAAGACGGGGAGAACTAATACTCCAACCGGGCCAACGGGCCTGGTTGTCCACAAGAAATTTGAGGCTCTCCTGCCCTTCTAAAAAGATGGGGCCAAGATTCATGGGACCCTTCCTAGGTAAAAGAAAGATCAACCAAGTGGCCTATAAGCTGGAGCTACCTCCGTCACTCCGTATCCATCCGGTCTTTCATGTGAGCTTACTCAAACCGGTAGTCAAGGATATTTTCCCTGGGCACAAAACAGCCCCACCAGAACCGGTCTTGGTGAACGGAGAAGAAGAATTCGAAGTCGAGGCCATCCTCGACTGTAGGAAAAGAGGAGGAGACATTCAGTTCAGTTAAGTGGAAAGGCTTTGGACCAGAGGAGAGCTCCTGGGAACCTGAGGAGAACTTACACACAGAGGAACTGGTCAGAGCCTTCTGGAGAAGACACCCGACCAAGAGAGCCCTTTTGGGCATCCGGAGGCTGCCCCTTGGGGGGGGCAATGTTAGGAAAATGGACTTCCTGGCCGTTTCTGGCCTCCCGTACACGTTCGCACACTCAGTGGTCTTTGTGGGGCGCGGCATCCGCGGCTCACTTCCTGTTTGCGCTCCATCCTGGAGTGCAAGGAAGTGACCTCACGCGCGTCGGCCCCCTGGGGGGGCTCACGCCATGCACCGCATCACCGGGGGATCCCCATTACCAGATGGATGGCTCACTGACACAGCTGCAATCCACTCTAATTACAGGTGAGTAAACACTTAAAAGGCACCTGTAACACACACATTAACGCTGAACCTCACTGCCAGCGTAGACTGCAGATGTGCAGGAACAACATTAAGACCCACATACTAAGGACAAGGTAGGCTCACTGAATAACTACATACTAAGCTGAGAGTTTCTATTAGGAAAATGGACTTCCTGGCCGTTTCTGGCCTCCCGTGCGTGTTTGCGCGCGCCCGCACACGCTAATGGTGCCAATAGCGGCCATTTAAGCAGGACAGCACCAGGAAGCAAGTGCTGTCCGTTTTACAGCGTTACCGCGACTTGTGACCCCGTGTCTGCTCTGAAGTGACTTCCTGCATCTGTGACCCCGGCTATCTTTGGACTTTGTTTGCTTTCTGCCTGCCCCGACCCCCGGCTTGTCTATGACTTCTCTCCTGCCTGATCCTGTGTACTTCTGCTGCCTGCACGTTGCCGACCCTGCCTGCACCCCGACCATCCACCTGTCTCATCCTTCTGTACCACATTGCCAGCACGTTGCCGACCCGGACTGTACCACTACGCTTCTGCAAAGCACGAGCTTCAGCGGACCTTCACCCACCACCAGTGACCAAGTCCAGTCCTCGTGCCCCCCTGTGCCCCCGAGCTCCCTGTCTACACTACCAGGGGTTCGCGAACCAGGGCCATAAGAAAGGTTGTCCCCTGCATAAGTCAGACTCGACCACCAGGTACGTGACAGTTTCATGTGGCACAGTACCCTTGGGGGGGACATTATTAGTATGCCCCCCTCTTGGTGTGGACCATACTACTTATTGGTAAAAATGTGTTTTTTTTTTTTGTTTTTTTGTTTTTTTAACTGCAGCCACTAGGTGTGTCTGTGGTATATAGACCTTTCAAATGCACTTTTTTCCATTTATGCACACAGCCCCACTTGGTTCTATCCCAGGCTAATGCACAACATTGCTGCGGCTGGAGCTACAACAGCAGGAGTAGTATCTCCTATGCTGGGGGGAGCCTTGTCTGTGAGCTTGATGCTATCTCCTCCTGTCCCCCCCTCAGTGCCTGTGAACCACTGTGGGTGCACATAGGACACCCAGTCCGGTTGTTCAGTGCCTCTTTCTTCCCTGCCTTGCCCTGGGTGGTGTCTATTGATAAGAATGGTCCTTGTGCGAATATTTGTTTGATGTTTTTATCAATCTGTAAGCATTAATATGCAACTTTCCTCTAATGTACTCTCTTAAACATGTGATAGTTATTATGATGTTATTTTCTGCACGATTGAAAGTAATTATACACTCTTACATTATAGAGAATTACACTCAACCAAACTCTTTTACCTCTGAAGAAGGACTATAAGCGATCCGAAACATGTCAGGTCTGCACGCTTAGAATATCCAATGACCACTCCCATTGCTTCTCGATTGTGGACAGCCACAGAATTGGCCACGTGCAAGTTTAGTACAATGTATGGTTATGGCCTATGAGGCCCTGTGTTGACATTCATACATTCTGTTTTTGTGTTTATGTACTATTTTAACTTTGTAATGAAATATTCATACTTTTTTACACAAAAAAACAGGTGTGTCCACATCAATCCAAAAGGGGTTCCTCTGTGTCTATTTTAGGCACCAGAGTTTCATTTTTTTTATGGCAATAACTTGCATATAAGCCTTTAAAATTAGCACTTTTGATTTTTCGTGTTCGTGTCCCATAGACTTTAACCCCAACAGTACCTGGCACGAAAACCCCCTTCCTGTCCAGGCCATTTTTCAGCTTTCAGCGCTATCACACTTTGAATGACAATTACTCAGTCATGCAACACGGTAAATAAACCCAATAAAAATGGTTTCTATCCATCGTCATATTTAAAACCGGTTTTAAATGATTAAACGTTTTAAAATACTGGCTTTGTTTCTTTTTCCGTAAAAAAGTTTTTTTAAAGTTAGAAAAAAATAAATATCGTGTTTTTTATTTGGGGGAGGATCACTAATTTATGGTGGTTTTCTTTCGAGATAAACACACTTTTTTTCCTGCGTTTAAAGTATACCCATGGCACAACGTACTGACTCATTAACAGTAAGTTTCACACTATCGCGACTTTCGACTTTTTACCGGACCTGTCCTTCCCCCAAAAGCACGGTCCATGACAA
>BLSH010339110.1:876883-889466 GCA_018402905.1 Glandirana rugosa | reverse complement strand
TAATTTATTTTCCCTATCCCCATTTATTTGTAGGGCACTTGCCCTAGTTTGAAGATGATTTTAGAACAGTTATATGGCTTCTACCGTTAATTAATACTTTTCAGACACAGTTTGAAGATGATCCACATTCACCTCCATTTTTGCTTTTTTTATGTTTTTATTTTTTAAAAAATATTTACAGTTATTTCCCTGTCCCCATTTTTTTGTAGGGCACTTGCCCTACCCTTACCCCCATTTTACTTCCTTTTGCAGCCCTCTAGGGCTTTCCAGGACTTTGTTACAGCCATTTTTGTGCCTAAAAGTTCGGGTCCCCATTGATTTCAATGGGGTTCGTTGTCCGTGCGATCGTTCGGGTTCCGTCCGGACCCGGACCCGGACTTTGTCCCGAAGTTCGGACGGACCAGCAGAACCCGAACTTCCAGAGGTTCGCTCAACTCTAGTTGTGTAGAATTGGATAGAGGATTAATTTGAGTAGTTTGACAAAGGCAAAATAGTGTGTGTTGTCAGCCCACAAAAAGACTTAGGAGTTGAGAACATTTCTAGCAGATCAACAGGAACTTTCTGTACTTGCAGAATCTTTAACCACTTCAATACTGGGCACTTTTACCCCCTTCCTGCTCAGACCAATTTTCAACTCTTAGCGCTGTCACACTTTGAATGGCAATCACACAGCCATGCAATGCTGTACCCAATGAAATTTTTGTCTTTTTTTTCACACAAATAGAAAATCAATCAGTCCTGTTGTACTGGCTAGAAAATGCCAGGACAGTACAAATACCCCCCAAATTACCCCTTTTTGGGAAGTAGACAGTCCAAGGTATATAGTAAGAGGCAAAGCGAGTTTTTGAAAGTTGTCATTTTTTTTGTCACAATGTTTTGGAAAATAAAGAAATAAAAAAATGTGATTTTCTTCACAATTTTTTTTTTTTTTTACATCCTGTCACCAGTGCAATACAGCGTCATCATATAAGTGGTGTGGCCGTGATCAGGGACACTGACTGGTGACAGTATGTAGAAAAAAAACACAAAAAAGTAAGTTTTCTTTTAAATTTTTCTTTAATATTTTTTTCTTTTTTTTTTTTTTTTTGCATACAGTGATCAAAGCAATGCAGTATTACCATAGTAACACTGTACTACTCTGGGGAGGTGATCAGGATTTTTTTTTTTTTTTTTGCACACTATGATTGCTAATAACTCTGAATATTAATGTTATAAATAACAATTTTTACAGAATGAAAGTGATTCATTCATTGTTAACTATTGTGATTAGCTGTGATTGGCCCAGATGGGCTGTGATTTGCCCTGTCTGTACCATGTAATCACAGGGATCAACACAATAGCACACAGTGAACGGCATGAATGGAAGCCATTCATTGTGCACAATTGTTATATGATCTGCTGATCACATGACAAGCGGGCCAGTACACTAATTTGTAATTTGCTGTGTCTGGTGGACAAAGCTGGTGACAGATCGCACTGCAGCAGAGCCTGTGGGGTGTGCACAAGGTGAATTCTGAGGAGGATTTTTTTTTGGGGGGATGGGGACGGGTACCTAATTTTGCTCAAATAACCTAGGCCCTTCCCTCTCTTTGCCCGCAGCCTTCTGGGACATGTCACGGATCCTATGAGGCTAAGGGGCCATTCACAATGCGAGGCTTGCGCATGTGTAGTGGGGAGCCAGCTTTGAAGCTGCAAGAAGTCACAGTGGGCTTCCCAAAGTAAGCATTCCAGCTCCAGGAACCCGAAGACCGACTAAGAACCAACCGGGTTGCAGATGGCTCTGGATTCCTGGCCAGATAATTGTCCTTTTAGGCAAAGTCAGCAGCTACTGTATTTGTAGCTACTGACTCTCATTTTTTTTGGGGGGGGGGTGGGGGGCTGAAGATCCTCTTTAAGTGTTATCCCTCCACCATTTAGTAAACCTTTCTATTAATTGTTGAGGCCACCTATAATATTATAGGGCTGATAAGGATCCTCAAGTGCCACGAGGGGATGGTGCCTAGCCTAACTTTTACAGGTTTTCAGTAAAGGTACCATCTGCTAATGCATCTTGTAATTCCCAAGGTTATATGTTTGCCTTAGGTTAATAACTTAATGATATACAGTAGACAATACATTGGCACCTGACATATAACAGGAGGAGCTCTCGTGCACAGCTATTGGTGCTTATCTATCATCATGCATTTGTGCAAAATTAAATTTTAGAAAGATACTGTACATTGCCCTCTTTTCCAAACAAGCCCACAAACATGAGATGATAGTCACTAGGAATGAGATTTTAGTTTGTCACTGCTATGGGTGCGAGTCCTATGGGTTCATGAATCGCAAGTCCTGAGAATAGTTTTGTACAGTTTCTTCCACAATAATTGTTTTTTTTTTTTTACCATAATGTACTGCATGGCCTTTACACTATGGCTAATAGATTTAGAGGGGCCAATGCCTTCAATGTTTCAGGGGGCTTTTGGTTAAGCCAGCCCCCTCACTATAAACAGGGAAGGCACAGAGCAGCCATAGTACCAGGGAATTAGTAGCTGTTCAAGGGAATGCATAGGGACAAATTGAATCGGGAGATATTAGGATTAGTTAGAAAACTATACTTAAATTCTGATTTCTAGCATTTTGAGCAATATACAGTAACTGTTGTTCAGGGGGTATTTCAGGGACTTCATTTGTTTTGGGATATATTGGAATTTATTATTGTTAAGATCTTTTTTTTTTTAATTTAATTATGTTTTTATATTAGTTATGGTATTGGGGGTTTTAATTTCTATTGTGGTTTTTTTTTTTTTTTTTTTTTTCACGTTGATATGGTGTTTTTTTCTTTTGTTAAGTCTGGGGTGTAGAAAGCTGAAAATTCACTTGGTATTGACTAACTTCATGAAGCTACACTTTATTCCATAGACGCTAAATCATTGCTTAAAAGAAAAAAAAAAGTAGAGTAAGCACCTAAAGTACCTCACATTATATCACCTGCATTAGCTGCACTCCTTATCCCTAAAGATAGAATAAAAGTTAGGTATGCACTGGTTATGCCTACTATACCTCATTAAAATGCTCCTACTGGTGGCCAGTTTTAAACTGCTGAGTCCTTTGTGGTAGCTTAATTCTCATTGTAATGCCTTAGCTTGTGCTCTTTGATTCTAGTAAATTAGAATTGCTGCTGGCAAATTATGTTGCTGTGTCATCTAATTCTTTCAGTAAAATATATGACTCTATCTATAGGCACCAAGATAAAGCACCTAACACTACTGACCCACTAGTCTCAGGGAAAAAAAAAACTCTATTGTTTAAAAGTGGTGGGTTACTATTTCAGGGTTAACAGCTCATCCCTTTAATTACTGACATTTGTAAGTCATAAAGGCTCTGTGGCTAAATTGATTACATTGATTAGTAAGTGGTTATCTGACAACATCTGCGGCCTTACAAGGGCGGTGTCTAACAGGCTGAGAGTTTGATTGCTTCCCCCTGCCTCTGGAAGAAGCTTCCAGAGCTTAGGACAGGGGATTCAAATCAACCAGCCAGAATATTTATTAGAATGGGAAGTGTCCAGAAAAGAGCTGTAGTGCAGATAAATAAGCTGTGACACTGGAGATCAGGGTTCTTTCTCCCCAGAAGGGTTCCAGAAGTGCAGGGGCTGCTGCCAGGCAATCCTTGAACTGAGCACCTGCTTTCAGAGGCCTCACAGGTGCCAGGATCAAGGGTTTAAGTGGACTTTGTTCAGAGCTGACTGACACCACAAGGGATCCAGTCCTGAGATTCGCCATATCACTCATTGGGTTGCTTCTGTAGGAAGCTGGAGGTAGCTGTCCTGGGAATTTGTGAGTAGTGGCCATAAACGTATCCCTGAGCCTGTGGGCTGGATGCTGCACTGGCAACAAATAGCTGCACAGTGGCTCAAAGTAACCAGATGCTTAAAGACTTGCCCTATGGTCTTCAGCTGTTGGGCCTTGGACTGTTTATTATTGGCCACTACTGCTAGAAAGATTGTCCCCTGTTCACCATCTACTGCTGAGCGTTTTGGAGCGTTCCATGCCCCAATCTCTAACCTGTTTCAAGTTTCACCAGCAATAAATCACAAAAAAGACAATCCCTAGTCTATTTATTGGAGCTGGAGTAAATGGACTGTTGCTTGGGTGGCTAGTAGCCTTTGTGTTGTTTGGGGGAGAACCAGTTAAAGTCAGTGGCCCTGGGGGGATTAGTGCTAAATATGTCTACTTGGACACTCCTCCATATGCAAGGAACATGTGCAAACTAGGAAATGCCCAATACCATCACTCAGTACTCACAATGAAGCCAGTGTATGGTGGAATGATGTAAATCGGTCTTTGATTCTAATTGCTTGACTAAATCAGAACCCGGGTACAAGAATGTAGCTGAGGTATGGGTCTACATGTCTAGGCTCCAGGCCAGGCATTTAGAAGTCCTGCCAAACTATCCATATATCTGACAGCGTTGCTGTATAACTGAATTATGCATATTAAGCCATCTATTACCTAAGGATACCAGTTTAAACATTGGACATATTATCAGCACAACGAGAAGTCAATGCTATATTATTTCTTACCATTAGGAGGGTGAACATGGTTTGTCCCACATTGAAGCCATGTCGCCAGTTATGATAAGTAATTTTTCTGTATCCTTTACTTACTGAGAATAAAAAACGCACTAAAACCTGTAAAGTAACAAATTATAACAAATAATATTGATGTTCTCTTATGACAGGATTAAAAATGCATTACCCAAATGGTGATCAGCATGCATGAAAGTGAAAACTTAAGCCAATGTATACTCAAAAAATTCAAGTGTTTCAAGGAACCATTAGTACGGTGCATAACCCTATAGCATATACTGTATAAACAGTGAATTACCTGTGTTGGTTTTATCTCTAAATAGTAACACGGTTTACTACCTGTATTGCCTTTAACCCCAGAACCAAAAACAAAAATTGTGTAGGAAAGGGTTAGAACTTTAGCCATGTCTTTACTGTTTAAAGTGGTTGTAAACCCTCACATATACCCAGTGAAATGAATAGCCTCAGATACAGTGCCTTGAAAAAGTATTCATACCCCTTGAAATTTTCCACATTTAGTCATGTTACAACCAAAAACGTAAATGTATTTTATTGGTGTTTTTTTGTGATAGACCAAGACAAAGTGACACATAATTGTGAAGTGGAAGGAAAATGATAAATGATTTTCATTTTTTTTTACAAATAAATATCTGAAAAGCGTGCATTTGTATTCAGCCCCCTTTACTCTGATACTCCTAACTAAAATCTAGTGGAACCAATTGCCTTCAGAAGTCATCTAATTAGTAAACAGTCCACCTGTGTGTAATGTAAACTCAGTATAAATACAGATGTTCTGTGAAACCCTCAGAGGTGTGTTAGAGAACCTTAGTGAACAAACAGCATCATGAAGGCCAAGGAACACACCAGACAGGTCAGGGATAACGTTTTTGAGAAGTTTAAAGCAGGGTTAGGTTGGTTATAAAAAAGTATCTCAAGCTTTGAACATCTCACAGAGCACAGTTCAGTCCATCATGCAAAAATGGAAAGAGTATGGCACGACTGCAAATCTACCAAGACATGAACATCTACCTAAACTGACAGTCCGGGCAAGGAGAGCATTAATCAGAGAAGCAGCCAAGAGGCCCATGGTAACTCTGGAGCAACTGCAGAGATCTAAAGCTCAGGTGGGAGAATCTGTCTCACAGTGAATATATATTTTCCTTCCTGCGCTTAAAGAGAAGGCTTCTCCAACCGGATAGAAAGTCAGTACTTTTCAACTTCAGATAATGTGCCACATTGCTGCCACTGAGGAACTGGGGAAGTCCAAACACTATAGAAAAGACACAAGGAGACAATGGCACACTGGCCTAGCGCATTATCCTCAGATGTACATTTATTAAAAGGTATAAAAACATACTCACACACAAGTTTGTAATCTGAGGATAATGCAATAGGCCAGTGCGCCATTGTCTCCTTGTGTCTTTGCTATAGGGAGAATTGTCTACAGGACAACTATTAGCCGTGCACTCCACAAATCTGACCTTTATGGAAGAGTGGCAAGAAAGAAGCCATTGTTGAAAGAAAGCCATAAGAAGTCCTGTTTGCAGTTTGCAAGAAGCCATGCGGGGGACACAGCAAACATGTGGAAGAAGGTGCTCTGGTCAGATGAGACCAAAATTGAACTTTTTGGTCTAAAAGCAAAACACTATGTGTGTTGGAAAACGAACACTGCACATCACCCTAAACACACCATCCCCAATGTGAAACATGGTGGTGGCAGCATCATGGTGTGGGGATGCTTTTCTTCAGTAGGGACAGAGAAGCTGGTCAGAGGTAAGGGAAAGATGGATGGAACCAAATACAGGGTAATTTTAGAAGAAAACCTGTTAGAGTCTGCAAAAGACTCAAGACTGGGGTGGCGGTTAACCTTCCAGCAGGACAACAACCCTAAACATATAGCCAGAGTTCAATGGAATGGTTTAGATCAAAGCATATTCCTGTGTTAGAACGGTCCTGTCAAAGTCCAGACCCAAATCCAATTGAGAATCTACAGCAAGACTCGAAAATTGCTGTTCACAGATGCTCTCCATCCAATCTGCCAGATCTTTAGCTATTTTGCAAAAAGAATGGGCAAAAATGTCACTCTCTAGATGTGCAAAGCTGGTAGAGACATCCCCAAAAAGATTTGCAGCTGTAATTACAGCGAATGGCGGTTCTACAAAGTATTGACTCAGGGGGGCTGAATACAAATGCACACCACACTCTTCACATATTTTATGTGCCACTTTGTGTTGGTCTATGACATAAAATCCCAATAAAATACATTTATGTTTTTGGTTGTAACATGACAAAATGTGGAACATTTCAAGGGGTATGAATACTTTTTTAAGGCACTGTAATACACAGAGATGAAATAAATCATCCTACATACGTTTTACTTGTTTATCTGCAGTCTTCTCTTGTCTACAACCCTTTAAAATGCAGGTTTGTGATAAAAATCCTTATGCATCTGTGAGGAGTAAAGAGGAGGGAGTGGAGAGCTGCAGTTACAGCTCTTATAGACTGTGTGAAAGCTGATTGGAGGAAAGGGACACACCGCCCCTCGACATAGGCAGAGGAACGAAGAATCATGCAGAGTTATATTCTGAATAGACAAGCTGTGTGCTTATTTCCCTCCCCATCACAAGTTTATCTCACCAGAGAGAAACGACAATTAGAGCTTTGGAGAGAGACAAATAAACACTGCAGATGTATGTGCTCTGTTCAGATTTAATGAGATTTACAACCACTTTAACCACTTCAAGACCAAGCCTGTTTTTTGGGTTCGGTGTTTACGAGTTAAAACTAGGTTTTTTTTTGCTATAAAATTACTTAGAACCCCCAAACATTATATATATTTTTTTCTAACACCCTAGAGAATAAAATGGCGGTCATTGCAAAACTTTATGTCATACCGTATTTGCGCAGCGGTCTTCCAAGCGTGCTTTTTTTTTAATAAATTCAGTTTTTTTAGTTAAAAAAATAAGAAAACAGTAAAGTTAGGCCAATTTTTGTTCCATATTGTGAAAGATAATGTTACACTGAGTAAAATGATACTCAACATGTCATGCTTCAAAATTGCATCCGCTTGCGGAATGGCGACAAACTTTGCAACTTAAAAATCTCCATTGGCGACGTTTAAAAAATTATACAGGTTAGCAGTTTTGAGTTACAGAGGAGGTCTAGTGCTAAAATTATTGCTCTCGCTCTAACAATCGCGGCGATACCTCACATTACATATACGTTCGCTTCTGCACACGAGCTCGAATAGAAAAAAGCATGACAGGTCCTCTTATATATGAGATCTGGGGTGAAAAAGACCTCAGATTTGATATTTACACTAAAATGCAAAAAAATAAAAATAAAAAAAAAATCAGAAAAAAATGACAGCCTAAAAAAAGGGCCCTTTAAGACCGTTGGGCAGATGGGACTTCTGACGTCATTTCCGCCCTGCCGTGTTATGGAGCTGAGTGAACGGCTTCAGCCGCTCAGTCGGCTCACGGACACTGGGGGGGACAGATGGGATCATCTCCACCGCTGCCGGCGGGTCCGGTAAGCGGCGGAGATAACGGGAAAGCGGCGGGAGGGGGGGGGCACCTCTCCCGCCGCTGAAAAAAGTGATCTCGCGGCGAATCACTATGTTGGAGAGATTACAATCTCCTTTTGTATCCTGTGATGCCAGGCAAGAAAGGTGGAAAGTCGGTATCCCCAAGACTGTTGGGCAGTCTCATGCTATTTATCTCTACTAACTAATTAGATAACTATATTTGCAGGCTATAACCTTATGTAGGTCACTGGCATAAGCCTATAAAAATGTATAGCTTATGATCTTAGGTTTTAACCATAGGCATTGTCTGGTTGTTATACTTCCCAGCCCACATAGGGTCAGGTTCTAGCATGATTGCTTTAAATTGATGAAATTATGCAAATTGTCTATGCCTCTGTGTATGGGAAGCTTTAGTACTGCAAACTGTACCAAACAGTGTTAGAATGTGAGTGTCATTTGTGTTAATCTTTCAGTATATAGGTAAGGAGTCATGATAACTTACCTCCTGAGGTATATGAAATTTGTCGACTACTTCTAACTCATAGTACATCTGTATAGCACATTTCACCAAGAAAAGCTCACTCTGTGGCAAGTCACTAAAGTGAAATTCATAGATCTCAGCCTCCTCTGGATCTGGTAGCTCTTCTTGCTGTCAAAGAAGTACAAGTCTAATTAGTTTTATGTTGAAAATGCAACGTGATGCTTGTTACCAGAGCCTGCAAGTAGAAAATGATTGACACCTTGCAGTAAACCTGTACTAATTCAGAGATAATTCGTACTTTGCCCACAATTGTCCACACTTGTCCTCTGCTGCATCTATGGATCAAGGAAAGAGACTCACATGCTCCCTTATACCAAGAAGTAGTAGGTATTTCACAGGTGACCAGGGTGATGTGGGGAAGGTTTGTAGCAGAAGTGATGGAATATCAGGCAAACATGTTATTTTCCCTTAATGCTTAATGAGGACTAAAATCAATTGGTTAAAAAACGCGTTTCGTGACATTTTTATCACTCATCAGGAGCAAGCTTATGTTCTGGAAAGAATAATACACATAGGTGCCGCTGAAGTGCAAACATGGTAAGAGGTTTTATTAGGGTCCCATATCCTGGAGGGGGGGGGGTCTCTTCAGATATGGGTCGCATAGTTCTTACTGTTGATAACTATGTGTATTATTCTTTCCAGAACATAAGCTTGCTCCTGATGAGTGATAAAAATGTCACGAAACGCGTAGAGCTACCATACGCTTTCTACTACGTTATTCAAGTATACTTTTTCAACTAATTTACGAATTACCATTCACCCTTTACTATGCCATCCAAGTGCTAATTTTTCATTTTCCACCATTCCACTGGGGCACCCCCAATAAGGGACATCATGAGGTTATGAACTATGTCAACTATGATTAGTATTAATTACTGTATGAGTATATGTATAATTATTGATGGATCGGGGAAACTGTTATCAATCATGAATGTAACCCATATTTACTGTATATTTATTTATTTGATACCATGATTGTAACATTGTTGCATGTCCTTGATTATGTTTATATGTTATTACCAATTATGCTTGAATGAATCCTTTTCATATTAAATTTTTAATCATGATCCATTGGTTGTATTATTCCCACACGTGTGTCATATAAAGTCCCAATCTTTTAACCAATTGATTTTAGTCCTTATCAAGTGTTAGGGATGGAGGCACGTGACTAATTAGCCCTGGCCTCATGTAAAGTCCCAATTTCCCCACCCCCGTCTTAATGCTTAATGGTTAAAGTGCAGTTTCAATTTAAGCTCCACCCTAATGGTCACCTTTTTTATGTAGATGACATTTCTGCTTTGTTTGTTCTGCTGTTGGGTAGAGTAAGTAGTCTATTTAAAGAGGAACTCCCTGCCCCATTTAATTTTTAATTTAAATCCCTGTTTACCTGATGGGTTTCCTCAATTCAAATGCTTACCTACCCAGCGGGTCCAGCACTGTCCTGCTGCAGTTTGTTTCTCCGC
Source organism: Glandirana rugosa (assembly GCA_018402905.1). NCBI lineage: Eukaryota > Metazoa > Chordata > Amphibia > Anura > Ranidae > Glandirana > Glandirana rugosa. Next base: position 879,366 of record BLSH010339110.1, on the reverse strand, counting down.
TGCCACAGCTCAGGTTCCATGTTACTATTCTCCATGTGATGTAATTGGAAGGCCGCTGTTACTTCCAGTTGTAAGCAGCCACCTCCAGATGATGAGCCGCCAGACCCACTACCCTCCTCCTTCCATGATTGGAAGCAGATGCCTCCTGGGATATGTGATGTGCATATTCCACAAGGCACCAGGAGGGAAGTACATTGTGAAAATGAAGGAAAGGGGTGGTCTGGAATGTGGAGAAAAAAAAGATAAGCAAAAGAAAGGGGCAATTTCATGTAGATGAGGGGGTAGGGTTGTAGAGGAAGAAAGTTTATTTTCAGTGTGAAAGTCTGCTTTAGCAAAGGTGAAGAAAGAAAAAAGTCTTAAATTATACTTGGACAGGACAAAAGTGGTTTCTGAAAGTGCATTACGGGCATTGTGGTTGCAAAGTACATTTTTTCTAGACACAAGCTCCCTGTGTAAATAAAAGGTTCTGCAAGTCACAGTCATTGTGTAACCCTATTAAGCAGAAAGCAGAGCCTGCCTATGTCATGAGCAAGTATGACCAACTTTGATAGGTAGAACAAGGTTATCAACAGACACTGATTATTTAATAACTATTAAAAGGAGTATGGTTCTCCTTTAATATATTTATTCCAAAAAGAAAGCTTTACAACAGTTAAATCAAAATAGACAGCACGATATGCTGCATAATGCTAAAAAAAAGCTCACTCAAATTTAGTAAAGAGATTTAGTTAGCATAGCTTTCCTCTTACAGTCCTCCTGACATCTCCTAATAGCTCATCTGTTCCCAGACTCAGCTTATCTAAGTGATGTACAGTATCTCACAAAAGTGAGTACACCCCTCACATTTTTGTAAATATTTTATTCTATCTTTTCATGTGACAACACTGAAGAAATGACACTTTGCTACAATGTATAACAGTGTAAATTTGCTGCCATTAATGTCTAAACCGCTGGCAACAAAAGTGAGTACACCCCTAAGTGAAAATGTCCAAATTGGGCCCAAAGAGCCAATATTTTGTGTGGCCACCATTATTTTGCAGCACTGCCTTAACCCTCTTGGGCATGGAGTTCACCAAAGCTTCACAGGTTGGCACTGGAGTCCTCTTCCACTCCTCAATGATGACATAACGGAGCTGGTGGATGTCAGAGATCTTACGCTCTTTCACCTTCCATTTGAGGATGCCCCACAGATGGTCAATAGGGTTTAGGTCTGGAGCCATGTTTGCCCAGGCCATTACCTTTACCCTCAGCTTCTTTAGCAAGGCAGTGGACATCTTGGAGGTGTGTTTGTGGTCATTATCATATTGGAATACTGACCTGCGGCCCAGTCTCTGAAGGTAGGGGATCATGCTCTACTTCAGTACATATTGGCATTCATGATTGCCTCAGTGAACTGTAGCTCCCCAGTACTGGCAGCACTCATGCAGCCCCTGACCATGACACTTCCACCACCATGTTTGACTGTAGGCAAGACACACTTGTCTTTGTACTCCTCACCTGGTTGCCGTCACAGATGCTTGACACCTTCTGAACCAAATAAATTTATCTTGGTCTCGTCAGACCACAGGACATGGTTCCAGTAATCCATGTCCTTAGTCTGCTTGTCTTCAGAAAACTGTTTGCAGGCTTTCTTGTGCATCATCTTTAGAAGAGGCTTCCTTCTGGGAGGACTGCCATGCAGATCAATCTGATGCAGTGTGCGGCGTATGGTCTGAGCACTGACAGGCTGACCCCCCACCCCTTCAACCTCTGCAGCAATGCTGGCAGCACTCATACGTCTATTTCCCAAAGAGAACCTCTGGATATGACGCTGAGCACATGCATTCAACTTCTTTGGTCAACCACAGTGAGGTCTGTTCTGAGTGGAACCTGTCCTGTTAAACTGCTGTATGGTCTTGGCCACCATGCTGCAGCTCAGTTTCAGGGTCTTGGCAATTTTCTTATAGCCTAGGCCATCTTTATGTAGAACAACAATTCTTCTTTTCAGATCCTCAGAGAGTTCTTTGCCATGAGATGCCATGTTGAACTTCCAGTGACCAGTATGAGAGAGCGAGAACGAAAACACCAAATTTAACCACTTTAAGACCGAGCCTCTTTTTGGAGTTTGGAGGTTATCAGTTAAAAACAGGTTTTTTTGCTATAAAATTACTTAGAACCCCCAAACATTATATATTTTTTTCAACAGAATAAAAAATTGAGTTTTTTGACTTAAAAAAGTTTTTTTTAGCGCGAAAATTCTGGCGACGCGTTTATGCCACACTGTATTTCAAAACGTTACCGGCGGTAAAATAAGAGATCCCAGAATCTTTTTTTTTATATATTACAAACCCCCAAGATTCATTAAAATATCGTTTTTTTGGACAAAAATTGACTATTGGAGGTTTGAGGTTTTTCTCCGAGCCAGAATTTCACCAATTTAAACCACAAAAGCAAGAGCGAGAGAGTATGACCAGTGACCTTCAAGTTGTACCGTAGAGTACCGT
>BLSH010339110.1:858023-876013 GCA_018402905.1 Glandirana rugosa | reverse complement strand
ATGACTGTGTGTTGAGTAATTTTGAGGGTATAGCAAATTAACACTGTTATACAAGCTGTACACTCACTACTTTACATTGTAGCAAAGTGTGATCTCTTCAGTGTTTTCACAGGAAAAGATAGAATAAAATATTTACAAAAATGTGAGGTGTGTACTCACTTTGTGAGATACTGTATGTTACCCTGCTTACCTTTGTATTTAAACTTTGACTGATTTGGGCTTGCTTAGATTTCCACATTAAACATATGCATTTTGTAAAAATGTAATACAATGTATTTGTTTACACACTCACTTTCCATTAAGATATATTTAATTAATGCATGATTTGGCAGTGAGACATGATTATAATGTGTTTCTACTTACCAATATTTCATACATTTCTTCCTCTTCACACTCTTCTGGTAATCGGTTATATACTTCCTTAGTTTTCTATAAACAAAATTGGCATTGTTAAAGAAGGGCATATTGCATTCAGTAAGTATAACTAAAGGCAACATTTTTTTTTAGTTTTTGGATAGAGTGGAGAGGGATTAGTACGCTTGTCAGGTTTTATTGCTGTCTGTGCCCGCGTTCTCTCTCTCTATTTGTCCTGTTTACCATTATAATTTAAAGTGAAAGTAAAAGAAAATCCCAAATGTTGGGTTCTCCCCTGAAAAGTAATAGAGGGGAAACATTCCAATGAGGACATTAGTTCTGGTGGCCTGGGGGTCGCCAAGGAATTCCCTTAATTTGCAGAGATTTCCTCTCAATTCCTGTTTGGCTAGAGAAAAAAATCTGACAGGGGTTATAACCCTCTCTTAACCCTATCCAAAATTAAGCAATGAAGCAAAAAAAAAAATTGCCTATAGTTCTACTTTAACCACTTGCCACCCGCCCACCTTCAAATGACGACAGGGCGGTGCAGCTCTCATTCTGGGACGATGTCATATGATGCAACCCCGATCTGTGTAAAGAGTGGCGGCTGCGGCTTTTTAGCCATGTGATCGGCTGTTACCAATCATTAGACTGGTTTCTTTTGGACAGTCCTGCTGGAAAAGCAGCAATTGATCAATGTGCGCAGCTGTTGGCTGAAGCGCAGTCGCTGATTGGTGCATTCCGACATGGGGAGTACCCAACATCAGAAAACAATAGCGCAATGGGGGAGATCCCTGAATCCACATCACTTGTATGAATGCGGGGATCTATCAGTTTCTTTTTCTTTCAACCCACTAATTGTACCCACCTTTAGAATTTAGGCTTTAGGTTTATCATCTAAAGGGTATCTTTAAGTGAATTTTTCATAGAGTGGGAGAAAGTTAGAACCCTTTATTTTTTTTTTGTCCAGTTGGGAAGATTTCCTTTTATTTTTTTATCCTGGTAATGTTGTCACAATGGTCCCCAGAAAACAGAAAAAAACCAATGGAAGTTTTAGTGCTCTACATTAGCTATTATCTATTGTTAGAATGTTTCCCCTCGCATTACTGTACTGGTGACAATGTTGTCATCGGACAAGAGGTGAGGGAAAATCTCCAAATTTGACCCACCAATAGTATAGTAGGGTTCTAAGTGTTCCCTGTTCCTTCCAAAAAATTATTTAATTTATTTTTGTCATTAAATTGATAGGATAATGTTGGTTCTGTGACTTGAACTAAGCATAGTTCTGTGGAATACCACATTCCTTAGTGTCTCTAAAGAAAAACAGCCTGTGAGATAAACTTTCCTGTACCATATGCAAAAACATTGGGCATTCTCTTACACTATGAGCAGCCTTGATTTAGGTTGGCTACTAAAGGTGACAAAAGAATATCATAATCCAGTAAGAAGGCCAATGGGATAACCTACGTAATAGCAAGAGTGACAGCTCAGAAACCTGAAGCATCAGAGAAGCACAGCGAAGAGATCAAAAGTAATTGTGGTATATAACCACATATAAATAAATAGCCAATAAGTAACAAAAATAAGAAATAAAAATAGTTGTGTTACTCTACCAGGAGTATTTGCAGCTCGTCATTGTTGCACTTTACATGATAGTTGACCATATCTTGATAAATATCTTTCCTATTCTCCAGTTTGTTCATCTTATCATACGTGTCTGTATTTAGGACAGACCAGCCAAGAAACTGTGTCAAAGACTACAGGAAGAAAATAGCAATTAGGCATTCTGTAAATATTATAAGACATCGTTATTCAATTAGCAAATAATCATTTGTTGAAAAAACAAAAAAAATATATTAGTAAAAAAATTTTAGCAAGATTCAGTAAAACCAGTTGAAACTCAATAAATGCTCTGAATGATCTTTTTAATAAATGTCATACTGTATGGCAGAACAGTGAAATTTCTACTTATAAAATAAAATAAATTAGGAAATACATTGTATTACATAACTCCTTTTCCTGTTCTTTAGCAGTGTTTTCTATTTACTACTGAAAGTCTGAGAATGTATCTCCTCTGGCCAGCGGTGAGCATCATCAGTCCAGGGCCAGCAGAACATTAAGTTGTTCATTCTCCATCCCTAATGGGGTGAAATGTGTTGGAGAGGGTGGAGGACAGGCAAGACTATGTGTTGTGACTCTTCTGCTTATTATATTAAAGCTGGTTTTACAGGTGATGGCATAAGTGTGCAGCCCATTCATTTTTACTTGACAAACATAACATAAGCTGTAGCTTGATTACAGGTTTTGACTGCAAAAAACAATAGCAACAATCTCACTAGTTTTGGAAAGCCTGTGTATTTGTGATTTGTCTTTTTATAAAAATAAATATGATAACATTTTTATGATTTTCCTTCAGCTGCTCTGTTTCTGGCCATCCATATATAAAGTAACCCCGGGGGGCGTGGCCTGGACATGGCGGAGGAAAGACGTGAATAGCTAGATCTCTGTTCTACCCTCCAGCTATCCAGTGACTAATGCAGCTTTCCCCCCCAGTATGAGCTCTACAAGAAGGAGGAAGGTGAAGGGCACACTCCGATCCTCTCCCTGCCTGGATATATCGCAGTTCTTCCCAGGCGCACGGGCTTACACGCTGCGGGCCCGAGCATCGGCAGCACGTGGCACTTCCTACACATGATCTCCAATGGCGGCTCCCCCTGCTTCACCGGCCAACTCGGTCTCTTCACTAGGCTTTCCCGAGGGGCTGGCATCACAACCGCCGAGCAACCTGGGTCCCTCGTCCCCAACACCATCAGCACTTGGAGACCCGGACCTGAGAGCCCTCATCCAGGCTTTACCCCCCCAAGCAGACATGGAAGCCCTTGTCCTCCACCTGGAGGAGACACACCGCAGGTATCTGGGCTCGGTCAGAGCAGATGTCCAGCTTCTCTCTGACAAGCTCATCACAGGAGAACAGAACTTGTCTTCCCTGGAGCAGCCTGTGACACAGCTTGAGCAGGCGCAGGCTTCACAATCCTCCCAGGTCAATGCCCTGCAGCTCCACATGGAGGAAATAGAGGACCTGAGCTGCCGAAATAACCTGCGCCTGAGGGGTATACCGGAGGCTACAGGCCAGGAGTCACTGCAACCCATGGTCTCAGCCATTTGCCGACAGCTAGCAGACTCCATCGCTCCCCAGGACCTGGAGTTTGATAGAGTCCATAGAGCACTCGGACCGCACTCCACTGACCCAAACCGACTCAGGGATGTAATATGTCGGCTCCACCATTACTCCCACAAGGAACTCATTCTGCGCAGAGCATGGGAGCTGGGCGAGGTGGACTTTGATGGGGCCCCTGTGAAGATTATGCCTGATTTGTCTAGGGCCACCCTGCAATGAAGGGCACTGCTGCGCCCGCTCCTAGACAAACTGAGACAGCTGGGCTGAACATACAGATGGGGCTTCCCCATCTCACTGACCATCAAAAAAGGCTCAGCCTCATTCTCTTTGTTTGATCCAGCAGACCTCCCTGATCTTTTTGCCTTCCTGGAGACGGACGCCATCCCTGTTCCGAATTGGCTGCAACCTCTGCGGCGACCATCAAGACGACCGGCTTCATCATCCACTCCGCCAAGCCTTCCTCCCCGCAGGGGCAGGAGACAACAGTGATCCCGTGGGTCCTCTGCGCCTGGTGACCGGAAATCCTAACTACCATAAGATCTCTCAGAGAGAAGGGATGCAATGCAAGAGGTTTGTTCTCAGACTGTTATTTCTTTCCCACCTTTTTTTGTTGGTTTGGCTTTGGGGTGCTTGCTCCGACCCCACCTGGCAGTCAGCACTGTGGTCTGCTGTCTGATGGACCGCCGACTCAGCGGGGCCCCCCTCCCTCCTCGCTTGGTTCCCTCCTTTTTTTTGGCTGCCCCTGGTTGCTGTCTCGGCCGCTCTACTGACCGCTCCCCTCAAACAGACTGCTTAGAGAGCGGCTGGTGCCCAGCACCGCCAGCTGCCACGCGAACTCATGGAAGGTCTCCCTGGGGACTGTCGCGAGCGGGGGGTGGGAGCCTGCCCGCTCACCTTGGGCCTGGCGGGATTGCTGGACTCCCGGTCGCCGTGCCCTGATTTCCCGGGGCCCACTCGAACACTAGCACTGTCTTAAGTTGTGTGCCGGCGGGCTTGCCTGACACGAGGGCCCATTGCTAGTTATACCATACCCGAGTGCTAGTCCCTGCTGATTACTAACTGTTCACATGTTTGTGTGCTTGCTCTGTGGCTGGGGACATGTACTAACTGTGAGCAACTCATCCACCTGTGGACTGCTCCCCTGGTGGTGGGGAGGGCTGTGGGGGGCCTTGCTGTCGGGGCGGGGGCTGCAGGTGGTGGCTTGTCTGTCTCCTCCGTCTCCGACCCAGATGGCTAATGTGCCTGATGACTTTCTTGAGCGGAGAGGGGTGAGGGGGATGTGGAGGGATGCTGGGGGGGTGGTGCCACCACTCCCGGGCCACGGCCCCCGCTTAGGTTGGGGGCGGGGCCGGGGTTCTGTCGGGATGACCAGGGGACCCCTTGCATATTGCACCCGCCTCCGGAGTGTCGTCCAGGGCCGCTCCTGGGGACATCATGACCGGAGGCTGGAGGGACTCCGCGGGGCCACTGTGCGTCTCCCTCTCCCAGCAGCCCGAGTAGAGGTCAAATGATATCTCCCGCCAGGCTCCCTGACCGGAGGCCATGCCGGAGGGGAGGGGGAGGGAGTATGGCTTGGTTACCCCCCGGGGGGGCAAATATAAGTAATTACCACGGGCTGAGGTTGATTGTTATTGAATTGTGGTCTCCCTTCATTTTCATGTATGTTTAGCATTTTTTACAGTTTTAGCTGCTAAGTAACACTGTTTATGCCAATGCTGGAGGGACATGGCAAAAGCTCTGTCCCCTTGCTGCCTCCATGCGCGACCCCCCATAGGCCTGCATTCACGAAAACCTATGGGTTCCAAGTGATTGCCCTCAAAGTTTTCTTTTAGTACTTCCCTACTGTACTCTTCCTTTCTTTCTCTTCTTTTTTAAATTTTTTTTTTTTCGCGGCCCCGCTCCTTTTTTTTGTCCCCCCCCTAGAGGCGATCGAGGAGGTGTCCATCTGTCACGTACCTGGTGATGGAGTCTGGCTTATGCAGGGGGTACCTCTCTTGCAGCCCCGGTTCGTGAGTCCCTGGTAGTGCAGACAGGGAACTCAGGAGCACGGGGGGCACGAGCGCTGGACAGTCACTGATGCAAGGTAGATGTCCACTGGAGCTCGTGCAGGCAGAAGGGTCGTGAGGGAGTTCGGGTCGGTAACTGGCGGGCGGTGCAGTACAAGGGTTCAGGCAGACGGATGGTCGGGTGCAGGCTGGGTCGGTAACGTTCAGGCAGCAAGGTACAAGGGAGCAGACAGTAGAGTGGTCGTAGAAGCCGGGGTCGGTGCAGGCAGAGTTCAGAGCAGAGTCAAAGCAGGCCGGGTCACAGGAACAGGTATCAGATAGTCAGGAAGCAAGGAACTCACACTAAACGCTGTAGAACGGACAGCATTTGCTACAGGAAGCAGGAAGTTTAAATAGAGCTGCTGCTGCTCCAGGAATTAGAGGAAACCACAAGCAAATGCAATTAATTTCAACACAGTCTTTTCCTAACACCATCACTTCAATAAACATGAAGGGGCTAAATGTTCCGGAAAAACGTCGGATGCTCCTAACTGACCTGAATGTTGCATTTGTTCAGGAAACTCATTTCAGAACAGGGGGGCTTCCCTTCCCCCAAAACAGATTCTTCCCTTGTGTATACCATGCCTCTAACCAAGAAGCAAAATCTAAAGGGGTGTCCATTTTCATCTCCAGTCATATACCTTGCCAGTCGTATAACTCTTTCCGACAGTTGTGTTGACACAGGCGGACGCTACCTTTTCCTTAAGTTGGGGTGACATTAGCTACCATATATGCTCCCAACACTCACCAAGACTCGTTTATTTGTAAGACCCTTTCGAAATTGATGGAGTTTGCTGAAGGTCACCTGATTCTCAGTGGCGATCCCAATGTACCCCTTGATCCGAGCCTTGATACCTCCTCAGGCACCTCGTCGGTCCCATTGGGTTCCAGGAAGCGCATCATGCAAAAGCTGCATGACCTGCAGCTGTTGGATGCTTGGCGCATCTTACACGCATCTGAACGAGATTACTCCTTCTTCTCCACCCCCCACCAACTTTATTCTCGGATTGATCTCTTCCTGGTCCCTCACCAGCTACTAGCACATGTTCTCGACACCTCTATTGGCCACATAACTTGGTGTCTCTACGTCTCTCTCTCTCCGGCGCCGGTTCTCCCCCAGATTGGAGGTGGTGCTTGAACGAGAGCCTATTACAGATCCCGGAGGTCCTGACTGATGTGATCCGCGAGCCTACGTTGTACTTCCAGACCAACGCCACCCCAGGGAGTGACCCGGGTATGGTATGGGAGGCACATAAGGCAGTTATCAGGGGCGTCCTTATCAAACATGGATCCCGGGTCAAAAAAGCGAGAGGCACAACTGGTTAAATTATTGGCGGCTATACAGACACTAGAACTGTAACACAAAAGATCGCCGACTGCTACAGTGGGATCAGACCTGGCCCACCTTAGGCGCCAGGTCTCAGACCATCTTCGATACAAAGCCAAGGCAGCAATCCAAACCTGTCCGAAACAGGCATATGAATCAGGGGATAAATTCGGCAGATGGCTAGCCCGTGCCCTCAGGGAACAACGCTTGGCATCGTACATCCCATTCATTAAGGGAAATGAGGAACAGAAAAGATTTCTGCCCAAAGATATTGCCCAAACCTTCGGGGGAATTTTATTCTTCCTTATATAACCTCCCTTCTTCACCCTCCTCCTCCTCTATAAAGGAGTACTTATCCTCGGCGAACCTATCCAGACTGCCATCTCCAATCCGCATGGAGCTAGAAGTCCCCATCACTAACGTAGAGCTGAGTAATTCAGTAAAATCCACCAAGCTCGGGAAAGCACCCATACCGGATGGATTCTCTATCCAATATTACAAGCTCCTCCTGCCCCAGCTGACCCCACACTTGGTGACCGTGTTCAATGGCTTAGGACACGCCACTTCGTTCCCACCGACGTCCTTACTGGCCCATGTCTCGGTGATTCCCAAGGAGGGAAAGGACCCTGCCACTTGTGACAGTTATCGCCCTATCTCATTGCTTAATGCCGATCTGAAGCTTTTCACCAAAATATTGGCCACCCAACTTCAATTGCTGCTACCTCAACTAGTACACTTGGACCAAGTGGGCTTTGTCCCTTCCCACGAGGCAAGAGACAACACCATAAGAGTGCTGAACCTGGTGCACTCTGCCAATACCAAAGGCTCCCCCTGTGTATTTCTTAGCACAGATGTGGAGAAAGCCTTTGACAGGGTGAACTGGGCCTTCATGTTTGCAGTTCTGGGCCAGATGGGCTTTGGGGAACAGATGTTACGCTGTATCTCTGCAGTCTACTCTGCACCACAAGCGACGGTTAAGGCGAATGGGGTATACTCTGACCCATTCCCGATCCGCAATGGCACTCATCAGGGATGTCCTCTATTGCTGCTACTTTTTGCCCTCTCTTTGGAACCCTTTCTGAACCGGATTAGAAAAAACCCAGACATTTCTGGCGTTCCTGTGGGCGACACCACCCACAAAGTCTCCGCCTACACAGATGATTTACTTTTCTCACTGACCAAACCACAGATCTCCCTGCCGAATCTTCTGAGGGAATTTGAACAGTATGGAGCCTTGTCCAACATGAAGATTAATTATTCAAAATCGGAGGCGATGGGTGTTGCCCTACCCGTCCCCCTACAGAAGGCTTTGCAGCATAACTTTCATTTTAAATGGACGGCCATGGCACTGAAGTACCTGGGCACTTATATACCCTCGAACCTAGGGGATATGTTTAAACTGAATTTCCCCCCTTTGCTTGGCGAGATCTGTTCCCTATTGGATAAGTGGAACAGTGGATTACACTCGTGGTTCGGCCGCTGTAATATAATCAAAATGTGTTTTCTACCGAAAATACTGTACCTCTTTTAGACCCTGCCCATCCTTATCCTGTCGGCTTTCTTTCGTCAAATGAACTCCCTCCTCACTAAATTTATCTGGGCGCACAAGAAGCCGAGGATCAATAGATGCCTTTTGACGCGTGGCCTCACCTGACGTGTCCAAGTACTACCCGGTGGCACACCTTGGTAGAATAATTGATTGGTGTAGACACAAAGACACAAAATTATGGACGTCTATAGAGCAACAGTTCAGCCCGATCCCTTTGGACGGGGCATCATGGTGCTTTGCAGGCCTCCCTTAAGGCCCATCCCACCATTGGGCCTACTCCCTTAGTCGGACACAGGACTTGCTCACAAACTAAATTAACATCCTTTCATGCCCCACTATTCCCTGTACTGGGAAACCTGAGCTTTCCCCCAGGAACGGAAAAGGGACCCTTTCAAGAGCTTAGGGACAGGGGACTTTACCAAGCCTCCAACTTCTTGAACCTTAATAACTGGTCCACCACCTCCGAGTTGACTCGGCCGGACGGCCAATACAAATTACCTCTTTGGTCGGCGCTCCAACTCCGACATTTCTTTTGCTCCCTGGACCCCCCCGCACAATTCCGCAGCCAGCGGACCCTTTTCAAATCATACTGTGAGGACACAGATCCCCTACCCCATGCCCTCTCCAAGATGTACGCCCTGCTCATGGCCCCACCTGATGACTACATTATGCCGAGCATTGGTAAATGGGAAAGGGACCTTGATAGGACCTTTACTGCAGTACAGCACCACAACATCATCCACCTCACCTTAAAAACATCCATGTGTACACGTGCGCAGGAGTCTAATTACAAGCTCCTGATGCGCTGGTATCTCACCCCATCGGTCTTGGGTAGTTGTTACCCAGGGGCGTCGGACCGTTCCTGGAGATGCGGGGGCGAGAGAGGCACCCTCCTACATATTTTTTGGTCCTGCTCGAAGATCCAGCCGTATTGGTCCGAGGTACGGAGGATCTCCCAAAAATTCACGGACGTTCCCATTCCGATGGATCCGGCCTTCTTCCTGCTCCATTGTTCTCAAATACGATTAAGGCTTACAAAAAGTCGGTGATGCACCACCTGCTCAATGCAGCCAAATCATGTGTCACCATGTGTTGGAAAGACACCGAGCCGCCATCCATCTCGATGTGGCTAAACAAGGTCAGAAATGTCAACACCTTTGAAGACCTGGTATTGACCGCTCACAACAGAAGAGAACGTTACTCGAAAACATGGGCATATTGGAACATGTTTGTATATTCGGACAAAGGGAAGTCTCTTTTGGGGAATCTCTTGGGAAATTGAGACCCTTGTGCCACCTACGTGGACCGGACCATGCCTCTCGCTGCCTCTGAACCCCTCACCCCCATCCCCACCCTTTTTTTTCTCTCTTCCTTCCTCCCTCTCTCTATTTTTCTTCTCCTATTACCTTTCACCCCCAGCTGAACTTCATGCATCATGGTACTCTTCTATATGAGTGTCCTCTTATGATTTAAAATAGGCAATACTAAGGTAATGCAAATAGTCGCTACCCGGCTATTACCTAGTGAAAGTCTCTGGCACGCCAGGGAACATGCAAGCATATATGCACAAGACTCCCTTTATTTAATTTTTTTGCTGTATTGAATTAACCTGTACCAATGCTGACTCTGATCCTTTGGGATGTGTAACTATACGACTGTTGACTAGATGTATGTTTCTTGGTGCTTCACATGAATAAAGAATTTGAAAACAAATAAAGTAACCCCAAGCTATCGACGTCTTCTGAAGTCATACTGGAACATCACAGAACTGGTGATGATGATTGTGACTGTGTCTGGTGAAGGGGGTTATGGGGACGTAGGCAATCCATTGGGGGTCTGTAATCTTAAAAAGGTTAAAAATCCTAGGTCTATAGAATGCTCTTCAACAGCCCTGTTCCTACCTACCTTCCAATTTATGGACAAGGCCACAGATAGTAAATATTTAGGTGCATATAAAGCTAAAGTATTTATTTTGATTTGTATAATGTTTGTAAGGGTTAAAACCTTTGCCAGATTGTATTGCTGTCTGTGTCCTTGCATCCCCGTCTCTATTGACCATTGGGAGCGTCCCTCTCTGATGACCATTGTAATCAAGGCAGAGAGAAAATACAACATTTTGAGTTGTCCCCTCTGGGAAAAGATTTCCCATCCTTTGAAAAGATCTTCTGGTGTGTCTCAAGACAAAAGGGGAAAGAAAGGGACACAAACATTTAAAAAACCTGACAGTGGTTTTAAACATTCCGTACTGTATCCTAAACTAAAATTTTTTTTTGGTTTTATTTGTCCTTTAATAACAAGTTTATCTGCCTTGTTAGCGTAGTAGGTAGCGCGTCAGTCTCATAATCTGAAAAAAAAAACAAGTTTATCAACTGAAAAGATAGAGATGGGAATTGTAAAGTAGAAGCATTATTGGATACTATGCATTGCATAGTAGCCCATTATGTGCCACTTACCTGCAAACGAAGCCTGCGGCGTCCAGCGTTGTCCTTGCTCCAGGCCGCGTCCATCTTCTGCCCCTCTTACTTCCGGGGCTGTGACTTGCATGCGGGAGTCACTAGTCATGGCACAGGGTAAGTGGAGAAATGGCACGTAGAGTGGTTTCTTCACTGCGCATGTCCCGACATGACGTCGGCACATGCAAAACACTGCATATCTCCTGAACCATGCAGGTTTGGGAGATATGCAGTGCACCTACAAGTAAGCCTTATTCTAGGCTTACCTGTAGGTTAAAGTGGTTGTCACAGGTTGACAACCACTTTAAAGCCCAATTGAACTATCGGTTTAATGTAGGTAAATCTATTTCTGGTGCATCACACCTAAAGCCCTTGAATTCTTAGTGTTGCAGACACTGTTTAAAAATTAATTAAACCTCCACACAGCAAATGTTGGTGCTTGCATAAGATACATGTTGTATCTGTCAGGAACAGGCATATGAATTTGTCTCAGAAGGTGGGCATGAGGTCACAGTGTGCATAATGGATACTACTTCCTCAGTACAGCTCAACAATGCTGAAGCTCCCTGTCTGGCCACTCTTCCCATCAGGCACAGTGGCTGAGTACTTCTTTTGTGGGTTGGGTGGCGCCTGATGGGCAATTCTGAGATTAGTTCCCTATCAGGTTTGCCTACCTTGTGATTGACAATGGAAGCCAGGGAGCAGATTCTACAGGACTGAAAAACAGCTTAAGAATCTGCCCATTGCCATCTGCTGTCAATCACAAGGCATGTGACCTAATGGGGAACTAGTCTCTCGAAATCCTCCATTAAGATCCACCTCCCTTGTGATTGACAGTGTTGATAGTGAAAGGAAGTGGGATGATTCAATAGCTGCTATTCCCTTCAGTATTGTCTGCAGTTAGTCCTAAATTGTCTCCAGTTTTGTTGTCCACAAACTGGCAACAACTCCCAGCCAAGGTGATGCAAATAAGAACTACCTGAATCTGTTGCATGTTTTCAGAACCGTTACCAAAACTCAAGTTTTCTTGAATAAAAGGCAAAAAGTTTTGTAAATGCTTTACTGAATTCCTCCAAGGTGTGCAAAGTCTTGTAGTTTGTTATTTTTTAAAAAATCAGTCACAGCTTAAGTAGCAAAAGGCTGCCCCCTGCCAGTATGCTGCAGAGAAGGACCTTTGCTCTCTGTGTGCAAGCAGTGGTCTCTCTACAGAAGTCCAACATGCTCCCGGCTAATTCAGAGCTATAGCTCTCCAATCAGCAAAGCTCATGCTCCCTGCTGATTGGGAGCTACAGGGGGGGCATGTTGGACCTCTGAAAAGGCCTCTGCAAGGACACCACTGGTTTTAATATATTGAATATGTACTAGTTTTAGTCATACATTCAATTTTCTTGTATTGTATTGGCAGCATAGTGGCTTAGATAACTAGTTCCAACAGCAACAAAAACAAATATGCTATGACAGTTACTATTAGGTCAGCATACATTGTTGTTATGTATTATTTATAACTGTATGTTTTATTATGCATTATGGTGTTATAAGATATACTTACTTCCATTAATACTTCGTCCATTTCATCAAATGGCTTTCCATCTTTTCTGTTGTAAAAAGTTGCAACCCCCACTATTTCTTCCTTTTTGTTGACGATAGGCATTGAAAGGACATTTTTGATCATCCACCCAGATTCATCAACTGGGCCTTTCTATGAAGATGAAAGAACATATGCTGGAGTACATGTTCTAGAAATGTGTGCAATGACATTTACCACAGCTAGAGATGTTTTCATAAAAGTACAGAGAAGGCATACACTCTGAGCCAATTTGAGCAGAATGTCCAAAAACAGATTAGGACCAGAAATAAAACAATATCTTGGCTTCCTGATGCTCTAAGAAGTCACAACCTTCTGCAACAGTCTCTGGTTTATAGTTTATGTGTTAAAAGTGGGCAATAAAAGAAAAAACATGCGCAATCATTGAACGTGAAACTCCAGCAAAACAGCTAAATACACAGTTAAATACTCATATGTCAATTCATTTGCCAAAGAAATTAATTCAGTTCAGTCGGTCTTGAGATTTGAAAATTACTAGATGGACCAAACCAAATTAAAATGGCTTTATTATGTTATATGGCTCTGTCCTACTACACATCTAGGTAGGTGATATCACTGTTCTCTGTAGCTTCCAGTGTCAGCTCTCTGCTCTCCATTTGTTCATTGGGCAATGAATCAGGAAA
Organism: Glandirana rugosa; assembly: GCA_018402905.1. NCBI lineage: Eukaryota > Metazoa > Chordata > Amphibia > Anura > Ranidae > Glandirana > Glandirana rugosa. Next base: position 862,878 of record BLSH010339110.1, on the reverse strand, counting down.
CAGAAGAATCATCTTCCTGGCCATTCAGTGTGTCAGATGTGTGTATTGCAAAACTATCTGAACAGGGTTACAATAATGTTGGCAGGTAAAGCAGTTCACATCTGTGTATTTGATCTGGGCACTTAGCTGTTTGCTGCAGTTTTGCTTTAGCTCTGACTTTCTAGGATACATTACACACAATACCCCTAGGACACAACACCATAGGTAACCCTGTACACTTTAGAGCAGTGGTTCTCAACTCCGGTCCTCGGGACCCACTAACAGGCCAGGTTTGCAGGATAACTGAAATACATCACAGGTGATATCATTTGCTGCTCAGTGATTGCAGTATTCTAGTCTGCATCTCCCCAAGGTAATACTTAAAATCTGGCCTGTTGGTGGGTCCTGAGGACCGGAGTTGAGAACCACTGCTTTAGAGGTTTAGGAATTATTTCAGAAGCTTCAATTTGATTTAATACGAAAAAAAAATATTTTCACACCTTTGATTTTCACTGTTTCCAAATAATGCACAATTTAAATTTGACATATTTATGCAATATACGTTGTATTAACTGTTTTGGCGTTTCTTGGTATGGTGAGCACGTGACCTGCTCCCCTGTGATGATCAGGCCTAGCATCCAATTGTATAGTGTCCAAGCACTGTCTAATATTAGTGATAGCACTGCTCCCTGCTTGTGATGGAGATAGGAGCAGTGATGTAGCATAGGCAAGGTGAGTTGAAGGAGGCCTTTGCTGAGACACTGTCACATTGCCTTGAATGGACAATTTGATATGTAAGGCTTTCTGTATACATAATATATCAATGAGTCTATGGTGGGTGGGCTTGGGAATGCCTCTCCTGCAATACAAACAGGTGAGCAAATGGGATTTCCAGATCACCATATTACAGACAAAAAGGAGTTGGAGTGCGCTTGTGCCTTACAGCTATGCCTGGGTGAAAGCTGAATTGGTAGAACGTGCTCTTAGTATGCATTTCAAGCCTTATATTTAAATTAACTTAAGTAAACCTTTATTTTTTTTTACTGCTGTGGAACGCTTTACCTGAAACTGAAAGTATTCATCAGCCGCTGTGTTCATAAGGTTGCAAATCTGAAAGAAACATTTTTATTTAGTAAGAGGGAATTCCAGCTCACAACAAATTGTTTCTTAGCCTATAGTAATGCTACTTTTATAGCTCCCAATTAAAAAATTCTAAGTGCATTTCGCTAGTATATTTCCAGTTTTATCCTGATTGTAGTTCTCCTTGAAATACCGAGGCTCATTTACTAAAGGAGTGAGGAGAGTTAATACATTTAAATACATTGAGTGAAGGGTCACCTTAATTATCCAATCATTTAAAAAGAAAATGTATTTTTATTTATTTCACCTGCAAATATGACTGGATATTTAAAGAGAAAATAACTACAACTTATTGAGTAAAGTTTCTAAACTTCTTAAATCTGACTCAACGTATATGGAATTAAGACTACAACTTTTTTTATTCTTATTTCAAACTCTACTATAGCACATATGAAGATAGATAAAATGTGAGAAAATGTGCTAAGTGCTAAATATACAAACAAATCAAATCAATCAATCAAAATACACATTAAATTGGATACAACAGCAGCATCCACAAGTATCCCCAATACCTAGGTGTACATAGAAATGATTGAATAAAAAGTGTTGCGCAACAGTATGCTTCTAGCAACAATCAATGGGGCCTTTTTCCTTTTTGCCTTCTCCCTTAGTGCATGTCAGTGAGGAGAGAAGAATTTACATAGATGAATAGTGACCCTATTTAAATGAAAGCAGAAGTTACAAAGACAGCTGAGCTGTTTTGCACCACTAGCCGTGGGGATTGATATTATCAGCTTGTCAGACCTTAGCTTCGTTGGGTCTAAAGATCTGGTAAGCTCTTCTGAATGGTGGAGGCATCTAGTGCACTTGTGGTGAAATGGTGTGTTATTAAGGGTATTAAGTGGGTATTTAATTTATTGATGGACTTTTTCACTAACACTTGATATATGGATGGACTTATCACTTAATTTGATTGTGGCTAGAGGGATACTATAGCGCAACATATGAAGGCTTATCGTTTGTGCTAACATAGTTTTACAGTACTTCCAATGTATGATATATCAAATACCACTCGTACTTACTAGACCATTTTCTGCAACATATGTGGGTAGTTTACTAGCCAAGGCCCAGTGATCTGCTGGTGGATTCCTAAAATGTGAAAGAAAATATAATGATATCTATTGCACTCTAAAGGGAGTGCTGATGATGTCTTGTCTGATTGGGACCACGTGTGGTAACAAATAGGAGTCTTCCTCACCTGCAGGTCCCAGGGTTTCTCAAGATAAAAAATATTACAGATTTCATTTGCACTAGCACCAGGTCAACCAAATAATACAAATATTCACTAAGCGAACAATCGTATTCTTTGTTTTTGATCCCAATGTTTAAAAATATTTGTATTCAAAACTTTTTACTAGTTTTGGATAAAGCAGGGAGACCTTAAAAACCCTTTGAGTTTATTTCTTTTGTCCTCAGAGTGCTGCAGATGGAACGGCAAGTGAAAAAAATGGGTTGATTTTCTGAAGGTGAATAGGCTGTACAATTTACAAGGGAATTTTCCCCATTAAGCAAACTCTAGGGAAATTCCCTTTCAACGTATGATGTCCCCTCTAAAGCAGCCAGCCTATATGCCTTTAGGAAATCAACCCTGATGTTGCTACAAAATGAGGGGTATCACACTTTTAGGCAGTTATCAACTGTATAATTTTGAATTTCTGTCTTAGTGATAATGGTTCTAGTCCCTTAACATTCTACAAACTTACTAAAAAACTTCTGGCTATACATACACTTTAATTATTAGGGGGTAGTAAGTGGAGGAGATCCTTTTATGTGACTCTTGACAGATCTAACTCCAAATATATTGAAAAAGATGTGGGTGTCTTTTTTTCACTGCAGCACAAGATTTGAAGAGTATCATTTGTATAGACCCTTTCACTGTTAACAAATGGTTTAAAACATTAAAAAAGATTAACTATCCCGAGAGATTACTTAGTAAATTACATAAATGGAACATAAATGAACAATTACTTTGAGGGAGAAAATAAACATTTATCAAAAGTTAAAAATGCAAGCAAAAAAGCAAACTTACGGAATTACTTTAATTTCCTCTTTTCCATGTAAAATATAGTCGATCACTTTATAAAATGATATTTCCTGGAAAATGCAAAAGCAAATACTTATAATGTTATAATAAAAATTAAAATGTCAAATGTTCTAATGGCATTTGAGAAAAAAACAACATAAATAACCTAAATCTATGGAATTAATTGTTGAAAGTGTTTTCTTGACTAATCAGAACCATCAACAGCACAGCTTTTGGAATTGGCATCGCTTTTTAAAATCTTGTTCCAAATTGCTTAGTATCGGCCTTGTCCAAGATGAGATGCACGCTTAGAAGCTGTGAAGTTTTTTGTAGTTGGCAATTGAGTTAAATATTGTTCTTATAGTTAAAAAGCTTTCAGTGAAGAGGTCTTATTGTAAATAAAAAATGTTTATATCTAAAGCAGGCCACAATCATTAAATAGTAGTCTAATGTATATATGTAATAGCACCCATGCACAATCTTTTTAAAGAAGCATTAGAGATTGATCACTGTACAAAAAGTACACTAAGCTGAAATTAACTATGTTAATATTGTAGACCTTGTTCTGAAGGACTCATTTAAGTAAACCCATTGGTAATGGGAGTGCTAAACCACCCGCAAAAATGTGTGTGTTGGTGCGGTATGTGGTTTTCTATCTGTGTCTAAAAGTACCCACAAACATAAGAAAAAAATCCCCAATTCAACTATTTTGGAAAAATATTGGACTATAAACTCATGTTTATCACTCCCACGGCTGTTCTCAGGAGGATCAATTCATATGGCAAGTTTGAAACTCTCCTTGGTTGACTTAAACTACATTTGAAAATCTATTAGGTTTGACTGTATAACTGTTTGTGTTTAGGAGAGTTCCACATAAAAGGTGTGCCTACATTCTATGGGCATCCTTTATGAAATAGAAATACATTAACAGACACCCTAAGTAACCTGGTTATAGACAAAAGTAAACTACCTGACAAAATTATCCAACCCATCCAATAGACCTTTCCCTTCAAAGTAAATATAAATGTGTTGGCTAGCCTCTCACACTAAAATACAAAGAGCTAATTTATACATGAAAATTTAATTTGGAAGAAAAATACTAATCTTACACCCTGCTTCCAATAATGTTGATACTAAAAAAAAAGATTTCGAACCCCTCAAGAATACACTCCAGCATTGTGCAGGAGCACATTCTTGCAAGATTTCAGATTCTCAGCTTTCCCAGGATGCTGAAAGAAAGCTGAATGTGACCCTAGCCTACAATTCTGGAGATCCATGATAAATGTGGTGTTACCATTTTATAAACTTACCTACTTGGGGCATAACTGTCCCAAAATATTAACGAAAACCTGGGCGGCATGGGTGGTGGTTAGGAACCTGGCCTTGTATTTATGGGACATTTGATACAATACAGCTATAACCCTATAGATTTTCCTCTTTGTTTTTTTTTTTTTTGGGGTTTCAAGTGGGACCCCAACCCTTTATACTCCTTCCTACCCTCCCTCTCTTTCTTCTTCTTGGATCATTACCTAGAATTATGGGGATTTGATCAATAATTTTCATATGCATTCACTGTTCCCCTTCTCTTTGTGCTATTTGTACTAACTCAACAAACATTTCACCTGTTAAAAAAAAAATCACCCTAGCCTAGGCGCTTTAAAATGTTACTAAACCCAGTAATATAAAAGCAATTCATTGTCAATACGGGGTTCA
>BLSH010339110.1:846722-858013 GCA_018402905.1 Glandirana rugosa | reverse complement strand
TTTAAAATGTTACTAAACCCAGTAATATAAAAGCAATTCACCGCCCCCCCCCCCCCCGACAGTGCCCAAAGCTTCTAAATCTTCTTTTTATATCAAAATAATGCTGCTATATACCTTTTTTTCATCTGTATATTGCAGTCAGGTAATAAGCTGCAAAGAGCCAGGACTCCCCCAGTGTTCATGTGGGAGGAGATTTCACTCTCCTCCGATGATGCAACTTCCTTTGCATCAGTGACCCTTCACCCACAATCTGGCCAGAGCTGATTGGTGCTTTACCAATTACATGCTCAGTTCACAAATAAACAATCACTGACTCTAGAAATGCACTGTAGTCTGTGTCCATGTTAAACAGGGAGATCGAACAGAGCACGTGCAACCTTTCCACCCTGACTGTAGTATAGCATAGTATAGTCTAATATAGTAGACAGGGCAAGAATGAAGTATCTGGCCATACACGATCAAACAGCCTTTTTACACAATACAGAGGATTAACCCCTTGAGTTACACAGTGAGTATAGCAAGCATGCTATTCTGCATATACAGACAGATTTTACTGTTGTGGGTTTAGTAACACTTTAAGGTGCCCATATATGTTACATCCTACTTTATACTCTTTGCACAATTTACCAAAACTGTGCAATATGAGAGTCTACCTGAGGAATATATTTATTTGTATCTAATAATGCTGGCCATTGCACTACATGGTTGTTGGTTTCATATAAATGAGATTCTACAATCAGATTGCAGGTAGGTGTTGGCGTTAAATGGATCTTCATTCGTTTTCTGGTCACACTAAATCATAAGCGAGAATAATTTGAACTCTATTTATACATAAAATATATCTAAAGGCCTTTTCTTTTAGTTTGGGATAGAGTAGGGGAGCGCTGGGGAGATTTATCATTTTTATTTGTCATAAAGAGTATTATGATTGGACATAAAGTGATCAGAAATCTAAAATGATGCAACTGTCACAAGAATAGAAACAGCGTACATTATCCAAAAGGAGCACCTGTTCCAATGAGAACTGTCTAAGATAGTATTGATCACCTCACTTTATGATGATTTCCTTACAATTTCTCTAATGTCTCTGTGACAGAGAACAAATGGAGATCTGCTCAATGGGACACAGACAACAATGAATATATAAATAAAATAAATAAATAAATAAAAAAGCAGCACCAAAAACGGACAGGGGTGTAATGAATCTAAAACCTACAAAAGAAAAAAAGTTTAAGCTTTAGCTATACATTTAATTGTTTTTATGATAAAATACATTTAGGTAAACACAACAAACACCTACCCTGCCATCTGGAGTTCTTGGTCCAGAATATGGTGGCACTTCACCCATTAGAACTGGCCATTGGTCAAAAAATTCCTGCAGAAAACCAGGACGATAAAAGCCATATTACTTTTAAAGATCAACGTTTGCAATATGTGTATGATGCAGCACTGATAAAATGAAATATTGCAATCTTTTTATGTTTAATTCTAGGCATAGCACACAAATAAAGAAATGCAAAGAAAAGCTATACATTCCAGTTAAATATGCTGTTGATTGGTGAAACCTACCTTTGTTTTTGTCATATCGAGCAGTCCCACAGAGTATCTATCACAGTTAAGGAAGGCGCGGACCGTATAAAGTGCTTTGTGAAACTGTCGCTCAATGTCTGTTAGCTCTTCAAATACCTTATTGGCTGACCACAACAATATCTGCAAAAGATGAAAAAAACGAAAGTTAGAAATAGGTAGCACACTTTGACTTCCAGTTATCTGTGCCATGCACAGAAAGAAACAGAATCAGAAATTATCAATTGGCTTTTAGAAGAAGGTTAACAGCAATAAGAGGAACATGCTATACCTGGCCTCTTCTAGTCTCACAGTTGTGAAGGTAGGAAAGGTGATACACCTTGAGAATCAGGTTGGCAAAGTTGAGGTACTTAAGGAATATCTGGAAAACAAAATAACCACAAATTACACAAACCAAATTCTAACTCAAACGTAAAAATTAATAAACACATATTTAAACCAGGAAAGAAGGTTTTCTTAAAGGATAAAACTTTTTTTAAAATGTAGGACATCATGCATGATGCTACTTGTTCTGCTCCATTTCCTCTTCATGCACAAGCGACTCTGCCATTCATGTACAAACTGAGGCATTGATGTAGGCAGCTGGCATAGACTGTCCCTATCAGTATTGGTTGCAATACATACGATGAGGGTGCCGCTGTCAATCATTGGAGATGAGTGGTGTAAACACCAGAGCACTCCTTAGGCACACCTCAATCTGAGACTGCAGGCTGAAAGTGGTGATGTGCTGTGCATCGGCACATAGAACTTGTAGTGCCCAGTGATAGAGCACATTCCTGCTTCTGCTTGGGGAGGTGTTCACCTTAGGAGAGGAAGTGCCCATGTAGGATAAAACCAGCAGGATAAGCACATCAAAATAAGGGCAGGCAGAGGTCACAGAAAGAAACAAGACTGGAACAAGTGGCGGGTAAACCATTATTTAATTTATTATTATTATTGTAAGGTTTACATATAGTTCAATAAGACAAAAAGCAGCCCATTACCTAAGTGGTTAGCACCCCTGCCTAGCAGCACTAGGGCTTGTTACTTTGAATCCCAACTATGGCACTACCTGCTTTGAGTTTGCATGTTAACCCTGTGGCTGTATGGGCTTCCTCTTACACTCCCCATACATGCTGGTAGGTTAATTGGCCCTAGTATGTGTATGTTTGAACGTGAGCCTTAGATTGTAAGCTCCTTGTGGGCAGAGGCTGATGTGAATGTGCAATATATACTGTAAACTACTGGGATACCAGTATCGGTGCCGATATCGAGCATTTTCACAAGTACACGTACTCATGAAAATGCTCAGATACCCGGATCTGGGCAAAAGAAGAGGCGGGACCGACGGTCCAATCCAGAGGAAGGGAAGGAGGGGATCTCCCACCCCTGGCTGGCCCGGGGAAGTGGTGGTGGTGGGTGATGAGCACAGTGACCGCACTGACAATGACAGATCAACTCAAGATTGCCACCCCTGGGCTGCTGCTCCTCTGCCCCTCTCTACCTGACACTGCATTGTCCCCGGACCATCCAGCAGCAGAAAACAGCTACCCCGATTGGCACCGTACGGTATGAGCTCCCTCCTGGGTAGGGGGTGGGTATCTGGCAGAGGGGAGTGTTGTCTGCTGTACATAAATAAAGAGGAGGGGGATTGAGGGGGATGGGGCAAAGGGGGTAACACAAGTAGATGTGGGGGTGCTGAAGTTGGTGAGTAGGGAAGGGAGCACATGGGCAAGCTGGGGTGCCATCTTCTGGGCTGCCCAATTTGAGTCCTGGTGATCTCCCTCGCTGTGTATTCACGACTCAACCTCTTCTGTTACATGTCAGCCTGCCCCCGCCCACTTGCTCCATGTCAGATGTTTTACACCCCAGTTTGCCAGCTGTACCCCCCCATGGTCATAATGTGCCATCTGCCTAGATAAAGCCATGTAGCCCACATGCATGGGTCAGTTTGCCACCTCCAGGGGCTTTATTGCTGCTGCGTTGCCCATTCAATGACAAAGCAACACACATATTAAAAGTACATATCAAATCCAAATCTGTATGGTCATAGTGTCCCCATTCCGCTGCACCCACCAATGATGGTACTCACAGGACTGGAGGACATGTAACAATATCCAGGACCCCTGTAAATCAGCTTGGAGTGCACACGTGGGTATAGGGCAGAAGTGATGTCAGCTTTGGGGCTGACCGCCTATACATCTCCTCCAGTCCTGTGAGTACCACAAGCGGTAATGGTTTTCATCATCGGTGAGTCCCATTGGACGGGAACACTATGGCCCTGCAGGTTTGGATTTGACATGCGAGATATGTAATTTTAGCATGTGAGTTATTACTACAATTTTTAATAAACTGTTTGCTCATTCCTGCACTTAGATGGTGCTTCCCTGTCTTTTTATACTGGGTTAACACAGGAGCAGTGGGGGAAACCGCATGTGATTCGGATAGGAATCACACCGCATTAGAAACATAGAAACATAGAAAAGTGATGGCAGAAAAAGACTGAGTAGTCCATCGAGTCTGCCCCTTTTTATTTTATTTTTTTTAATTTTTTTTATTTTATTTTTTTTACATTAACCTTGTTGTCTGACTATGGATTTATGTTTATCCCAAGCATGTTTGAAGCCATTCCTGTTCAAATTACAATCAATTCTTTGCAGTGTGATTTGAGCCCATTCTTTTTGTATGAGCTTAAATCTCAGCACAAAGGTATTGGTACTCAGTATCGGTGAGTACTTGACCGAAAGTATCGGTACTTGTACTTGCCGGTAAAAAAACGGTATCAGTGCATCCCTACTGGCGATATATAAATTCCTGTAATAAATAATAAAAGAGCAACACAATAAGGTGGAATGCAACAATCCATAGCAATCAATGTTCTGTCAGTTCTAAACTAATTAAAGATGGGACACCTTTTTTTCACATCATATTTATCCTTAGCACATCCTTACCTCTTCATCTCTTTTGGAGAAAGCATTGCCATTATTTTTGTTGCAAGCCATTATCACAGCCACTACATCTTTGCCGTTCATCACAGGGGCTGCCAGTATACTCTTTGTTGCATATTCTGTGAGATTATCTACGAAACCGCAGAAGTGGGTATCCTAGATGAGAAAAGCAGATGTAAGTGAGAAATGATGGGGTTTGAACAAGAACTAATGTTCAAATTTCACATGTAAACATTAGAAATAAAGTACCACTGTCCTGGAAGGTAAAAAAAATACATCAAAAGGGAGTAAAATTCTGTTGCCAGTTTATAAAATACACTACAGAAACAAGGTCAAGTAGGCTGGAGTGGTAATCTGTACTTGTCATTATCCCGTGTATTTTTTCAGACGGACTGGTAAACTTGAGAGGTAGAGTAATGATCCGGAAGATGAAACAGACTATGTTTTATAGTGTTTTCATATAATTTTACATTCAGCTACTTCTAACTACAGTTCTCTAACCTCTCTTCTGAGAGGGTAGCAATGTCCATACTAGCTTTTGTACACCGGGGGGCATACTTGCTAACAGTCCCTATTTTCCCGGGTGAGTCCCGAATTTTGGATCCTAGTCCCGAAAATCCTGGGATTTTGATCTTTTCCCGGGTATCGGGACTTCTTATGGCACCGGCCACAGAGCTGGCTTCAAAAAAATGGCTGCGATATGGCCATGTGATCTTTTTCCGGCTCCAGGTCTCTTCCCCTTGTGTGCAGTCGAGAGGGGAGGGACCTCCGATCCATGAAGCCTTCTCTCTTCAGTATACAAGTAGACAATTCTCTTGTACGCTGAAGCCGGTTAGCTGCACAGATCGGAGGCCCCTCCCCTCTCCACTGAAAGTCGTGCACTTAAGCTGGTAAGAGCCGCTGGTCCGGCCGTGGGTGGGCAGGGGGGTGTAGGTTGTTGGTGCTGTCTGTGAGGCTGCACTATATAGCCTGATATGCGAGGCTGCACTCTATGCCCTGATATGTGAGGCTGCACTATATACCCTGATATGCGAGACTGCACTATATAATCTGATATGCGAGGCCGCACTATATACCCTGATATGTGAGGCTGCACTATATACCCTGATATGTGAGGCTGCACTATATATTCTGACCTGTGAGGCTGCACTATATACCCTGATATGTGAGGCTGCATTATATACCCTGATATGTGAGGCTTTGCTATATACCCTGATATGTGAAGCTGAGCTATATAGCCTGATATATGAGGCTGTGCTATATATGCTGATCTGTTAGGTTGAGCTATATACCCTGATATGTGAGGCTGTAATATATACCCTGATATGGGAGCCTGCACTATATACCCTGATATGTGAGGCTGTGCTGTATACCCTGATATGTGAGGCTGCTTTATATACCCTGATATGTGAGGCTGCCCTATATACCCTGATATGTGAGCCTGTGCTATATACCCTGATATGTGAGGCTGCGCTATATACCCTGATATGTGAGGCTGCACCATATACCCAGATATGTGAGGCTATGCTATATACCCTGATATGTGAGGCTGCACTATATATCCTGATATGTGAGGCTGCACTATATACCCTAATATGTGAGGTTGCACTATATACCCTAATATGTGAGGTTGCACTATATACCCTGATATGTGAGGCTGCACTATATACCCTGATATGTGAGGCTGCTCTATATACCCTGATATGTGAGGCTGAGCTATATACCCTAAAGCAAACACAAGGCCAAGTTGACCTGTCATTGGCTACAGCAGAATAAAGTGAAGGTTCTGGAGTGGCCATCTCAGTCTCCTGACCTCAATATCATTGAGCCACTCTGGGGAGATCTCAAATGTGCATTTTATGCAAGGTAGCCCAAGAATTTCCAGGAACTGGAGGCTTTTTGCCAAGAGGAATTGGCAGTTTTACCATCTGAGAAGATAAAGAGCCTCATCCACTAATACCACAAAGGACTTCAAGCTGTCATTGATGTTAAAGGGGGCAATACACAGTATTAAGAACTGGGGTATGTAAGCATTTGATCAGGGTCATTTGGGTGGTTTCTGTTGTCATTATGATTTAAAAAGAGTAAACACAGTTGATTGATAATAAATGGCTTCAGCCAAATACTAACCATGAGTGAAAGAAAAGTTTTGTGTTCTCATTCATATTCTCTGAAAAATGGCCAAGAAATCATAAATTCTGCCAGGGTATATAAAATTATGAGCACAACTGTATGTGAGGCTGTGCTATATACCCTGATCTGTGAGGCTGTGCTATATACCCTGATATGTGAGGCTGCACTATATACCCTGATATGTGAGGCTGCACTATATACCCTGATATGTGAGGCTGCACTTTATATCCTGATATGTGAGGCTGCGCTATATACCCTGATATGTGAGGCTGCGCTATTTACCCTGATATGTGAGGCTGTGCTATATACTCTGATATGTGAGGCTGCGTTATATACCCTGGTATGTGAGGCTACTCTATATACTCTGATATGTGAGGCTGTGCTATATACTCTGATATGTGAGGCTGCGCGTTATACCCTGATATGTGAGGCTACTCTATATACCCTGATATGTGAGGCTGCGCTATATACCCTGATACGTGAGGCTGCACTATATACCCTGATATGTGAGGCTACACTATATACCGTGATATGTGAGGCTGCACTATATACCCTGATATGTGAGGCTGCGCTATATACCCTGATATGTGAGGCTACGCTATATACCATGATCTGTGATGCTGCGCTATATACCATGATCTGTGAGACTGCGCTATATACCCTGATATGTGAGGCTACGCTATATACCATGATCTGTGATGCTGCGCTATATACCATGATCTGTGATGATGCGCTATATACCATGATCTGTGAGACTGTGCTATATACTCTGATCTGTGAGGCTGTGCTATATACCCTGAATTGTGAGGCTGTTTGGAGGGTCTTTATCTGCTGATTGTTAAACTTTCTGGAATACACATATTGCTATTGTGGTGTAGGATCTGTGCTTGCTGTCCTTCCATCCCTCTTTCTTTCCTTCCTTCTCTCTCCATCCCTGCCTATTTCTTTCTTTCTTTCTTCCTCCATCCCTCATTCAGCTCATACTCAAACCACACCCTTTGAGCCACGCCCATCATTTTTAAGCTTTTATTTTAGTTTAAGCCACACCCATTTTCCCCGTGGCGCGCTTCCCCCACCACATTTTTCTCCTCCACTTATGACACACCTACAAACGAATGCCCCGTCCTCTAATTACAATAAGACTCCGCCTACACACAAAAAAGTGTTCCTATAAATTTTTTGAAAATGTTGGCAGCTATGCGGAGGGGGGGTTATTTACTAAAGGCAAATCCACTCTGCAAGTGCGACCCGCGATCGCCTGTGGCAGAGCCAGAACGGGGACCCGCTGATGTAAACACGCACGGTTCCCCGTTCTGACAGGTGGCATGTCAGAGATCTACTGATCCCTGTACTCAGGATCAGTTAGATCTCTGATGCCCCTGGCAGCCCAGCCCCCACACAGTTAGAACACGCCTAACACAGTTAACCCCTTCACTGCCCCTGCAGGTTAACCCCTTCCCTGTCAATGACATTTACACAGTAATCAGTGGATATTTAAATTCCTGATCGCTGTATAAATGTCATTGGTCCCAAAAAAGTGTCAAAAATGTCCGTCATGTCCGCCCCAATATCACAGTCCTGATAAAAATTGCAGATCGCCGCCATTACTAGGAAAAAATAAAATTGTAAAAACTCTCATGGTTTGTAAACGTGGCAACTTTTGCGCAAACCAATCAAACGCTGACTGCAATTTTTCTTACCAAAAATATGACGACGCCTATAAATTGGCCAAAACTGATGAATAAATTCTTTTTTTTTATATATATTTTTTTTTGGATATGTATTATAGCAAAAAGTAAGAAATATTGTTTTTTTTTGCAAGATTGTCGTTTTTTTTTGGTTATAGGGGTGATCAGAAATGACGCAAAGGTGATCAAATACCACCAAAAGAAAGCTCTATTTGTGGGAAAAAAAAGGACGCAAATTTTGTTTGGGTACAACGTCGCACAACCGTGCAATTGTCAGCTAAAACGATGCAGTGCCAAATCGCAAAAAGTGCTCTGATCTTAAGGTGGGAAATCCTTCCAGGGCTGAAGTGGTTAAAGTTTGTGGACACATGTCTCTCATGCCCATACAACTTTATTGGGTATCGAATTCCAGAACCATGAATAAAAGTATAGCATTGACCCTCTTATTGTAGTTATAACAGCCTCCACTTTACTGGGAAGACAAAAGACTTTATAATGTGGCTGTAGAAATGTGTGCCCATTTAAAAGCATTTGTGAAGTCAGATGCTGATTTTGGAAGAAAATACATTCACATTTATTCCAGATGTAGCACCCTGGTATTAGGCAGGGTTGCTAACACATTTAGTATGCTAGGTGGTAATTAGCCTGGCTTATTAGGGAGATCACTGACTTTTCCCTAAATCTGGATTTGGTGCATCTCTCTCTTTTGTCAATAGGTGGCACTGATGTCTTTGGCATTAGAATGACAAGATCACAGTGAGTTCAGGTTATGAATAGACATAATTTCTCAGCCAATCACAGTAGCTACTTTGTACCCAAAAAGTAAGCCACTGCCTCCATCTATAACTGGTCTATATGGTAAGGAGCATTGGAGGGCATCAGATAGACAAGCTGGTCGGTAAGTGAGCTTGGATTTTCCTTGGATTTATTCCTTGGCTGTTTTTTTGTCTAGCTACTTTGTATGCTGGGAGAGTCTATTTAAGGGGAAGGAGTCAGGTGATCAGTGTTCTTTTAGCCCCAGGCTACTGCCTGGGGGCAGTACATGAAAGCCTGAAGCCTGAGGCCTAGTCACGTGTTTAGAGGCTCAGCCCGATTGAAACCTGATCGTTGCGGAGGCTCAGCCGGAAGGGGAACCGCGTGTTGCCAGATGTGAAGGAGAAGCAGTTGCCACATGGGACGACCACTCCTGTTATCAGAGGCAAATGAGGAACAAGGTCAGAGATAGGTCCGACAAGGGGACCCAGTCACCACTAAGGGACATCTACTCCTTTTATCAGAGGCCATTTCATGGAAGTCTGAAGAAGTACCAGAGCAGCCTTATTCATTAGCCAGGGACGGTGAAGAAGTGGGAAAGCTTCAGCAAGTCAGGGACCCAGCAGGTTGCATGGGTGAAGCTTAAAGAGGATTCAGCAGGTTAGCTGAGAGCCGAACCAGGGACCCAGCAGGTAGCGTGGGTGACGCTTGGAGGAGATAGCAGGTGGCTGTGAAAGAGCTTAGGGGATCCAATGACGACTAGGATCTGGAAGTCTAGTGAGAGACTGGGAGCTCAGTGTGAAGATCTACAGTAGGATAGTGTGAGATGTGAGAGAAGATCTACAAAGGGATACTGTGAGTTACGTGTGCAGATCTCTATTAACTGTTGCGTTCAGTTGCTATATGAGACAGCAGTTCTACAAAATACAGTGTGCTGCATCAAGCTTAGAGGCCCTCTACTGTATCGCTGTCTGCCTATTACTATTTTAGTCTGCGGAGTAACCCATATTTTGAATAAGGATGTCAGCTCTCCCTAACTCTGAAGGTCACCATTAGGCCTTTAGGGGTTGGAGAAATCCACGTGTGTAGAGGCTCAGCCTGAGGGGAGCCTGATTGTTGCAGAGGTTCAGCCAGAAGGGGAACCGCGTGTTGCCAGAGGTGAAGGAGAAGCAATTGCCACATGAGACGAATACTCCTATTACCAGAAGCAAGTGAGGAACAAAAATACAGTGTGCTGTATCCAGCTTAAAGGCCCTCTACCTGTATCGCTGTCTGCCTGTTACTATTTTTGTCTGCAGAGTCTGCCAATTGCTATTGCATCTGCCTAAGGGTGTCCTGGCCCTAACCCTCTCTCCATCAGTTTTGTTTAAGAGATAATAAATCTATTTTTCTTGCATTCAAAAAGTGACTGGCGTACATGTTTCCAACTTGCATTACACCCACCATGCCTAGTAACCCATACTGTGAAGAAGGATGTTAGCTCTCCCTAACCCTGGAGGTCACCATTAGGCATTTAGGGGTCGTGGACATCCCTACAAAAATATGTTCAGTAGGGCTGGGGTCAGGGATCTATACAGACCCCACAATACAGTTCTTCAACAACATACTATAAGCCAAGGGCCCAATAAACTATTCATGATGCATGTGGTGGTCACTGCCATGAATTTTTGTGCGCATAGTGCCTCTAATAAACAGAGCTGCTGTAGGGACCTCTGCTTATTAGATGCATATTGCACAGTGACAGGGAACGATACAGCGTACTATAACAGCTTGTTTTTTCCACCACAATCAGGAAGTGGTTGTGGGTATATTTCTATGGAAACATTTCACATTCCAAAATGTAAAGAAAAATGGTATTATGTACACCCAGTGGCCAACCCCCCCCCCCCGATGGTAAACCGGAGATCTGTAATGGTTACATTGAATGTAATTATGTCGACTGTCGTAAAGTTTTTTTGAGTAAAAATAAGTCGAGTCTTCGTGCTAACTGTAACCGGAATTTATAGGTGAGATCCATAGGCAAAAACATCGGGTTGATTTTAACGTCTCACACAGTGAAACCACCGGTGTTTACTCTGAGGGTTTATGACTACAAGAAATAGTCATCATCAATGTGATTTACCGGTATAACATATACGATACAAATTTCAATACCCCCCCCCCCCCCAACCGGTGACCCACATGTATTATGGTAAAAAGAAAT